>SEYY01011672.1:7500-30621 GCA_009176605.1 Armadillidium nasatum | reverse complement strand
ATATATATATATATATATATATATATATATATATATATATATATATATATATATATATATATATATATAAACAGATTTTGAATAATGCAATTTGCTCAAGCCATACTAATAATGTATATTGCTTTATCAAAACGTTTCTGTTTTGGTGAATGGGGATTAAAAGTTTTTATCGATAACTTCTATATTGAAACAATTGATAAAATATATTACCTTCAAGAAGAACGTATCTTGTATTCATTGATCCAGTGTTCTAGTTTTTGTCTGGAGAATTCAAATTGGTGTCTCACTTATTGCTATGATAAAACAACAAAAATTTGCACCCTAACAAATTTGTTGGTTTCTCCCTATCACCAAGATTCGGAAAAGAGATCGAAAAAATGTCACACTTTTTTGAAGAAGGATCTAGTGTTTGGGTGTGAAGCTACTTCTTCTGAAGTTTCTGATAACTTTCTTCCAAATGGAACTGCCATGGCGCTTACGAGAGGGATTTACAATTACAACTTGTCTAAGACGTGTGTAGGTCTTATGTATAATAAAGGCAACTACATTATGTTAGATCTCCTAAAGCCTTATTTCATTCGGGAAATTCGGATAACAACTCAATGTAACGATTATGAATCTGACTTGCCAAAAAGTGCAGAAATAAAAGTTAGTAAAAATAAGCCTACGGGTCAAGATTTTTCGTCTTTCAATCTTTTTGCCACAATGCCTTCAGACACAACTTATATGAAGACTTACATCTTTAATAAGGGTCAAAAGTACATTGAAGGTCAGTATGTTGTTGTTACTCCAGCAGAAGGTAGACTCGGACTTGTGCTGTGCTACGTGCAAATATTTGAATAATTAATCCTTTAAACTTTTAATTGTATAATTTCTTGTAAATAAATTAAGCATTTGTTCATTATACTTCTTTGATGGTTGGAAAGTACTTTAACTGAACAATTAATAAAATACAAAAATTTTAAATTTTCTTTTTTTCCTTCAAGATTTAACAAACTCTTTCTAATGTATCGTTTGAAATTGCTTGTTTCTCGTTTACAACTACATAAGTATTTTTCGCCTTATTTTTATTTACTCCATGGATTAAAACAATGAAAGTATAAAATGGATTTTCGAGGATATAAATTAATTATTCATTGATAGAGTCGCTACTAAACAATTTGGATCACGCTTTCACTTTGCTGAAACTGTATTGCAAAATCCAGAGTGGATTTTAGACAGTTTTTTTTTTAATGCTAGACTCTAGAGTTTAGTACACATTATTGCCCTTCAAAAAAAATAAAATAAAAAAAAAACAATTTCAGTTCAAATATCAAAAAATATATTAAACAAACAGAGGTCAAGTCATCATCCAAACTTACAATCATACAGTCCCTGATTCAAAATATGTAACACTACATTTCTAACATTATAGAAGTGTTTACATGAACCAGAAACTACAGAACACTTCCTTCTAAGATTTCGCGATCTCTTCCCACACTGAACAGAGTTCCAAATGACCACCTTGAGAGACTAGTTGAGGCGACAGATTTTCTAAAAACACCTTGACCCCCAAAAGAGGAAGAATAGAAAGGGAAACTTTAATAGATAAAGTAATGAATGAATTCCGTTAAATCTATTTTGCATTTAACTTATTTACCAAAGCACTAAACCAGGGATTCCCACATTTTGTTTTCCTTGTGGACCAACGGAGTCCTAATTATATTATTTATTTATAATATTTTATCATGAACCCCTTAACCCATATTATGGACCCCCGAAATAACATTTCCCCCTTAGGATCCCCCTCAAAGTTTCTGTGGTTCCCTGGGGGGTACATAGATCCCAGTTGGGAAACTGTCCTCTACTGTGGAAAAATAAAAGCAAATTGTCCCAATTAAAACATTAAATAGATTTTTTAGAATTTTATTTAACTTTAATTACACAAAAAAAAAAAAAAAAAAAAAAAAAAAAAAAAAAAAAAAAAAAAAAAAAAAAAAAAAAAAAAAAAAAAAAAAAAAAAAAAAAAAAAAATTAAAATAAATATATATATATAATATATATATATATATATATATATATATATATATATATATATATATATATATATATATATATATATATATATATATATATATATATATATATATATATATATATATATATATATTTTTTTTTTTTTTTTTTTAATTTTTTAAAAAAAATTATAAATTAATAATAATAATAATAATAATAAAATAATAATAATAATAATAATAATAATAATAATAATAATAATAATAATAATAATAATAATAATAATATAATAATAATAATATAATATAATAATAAATAATAATTATAATTATTAAAATAAAAATTATAGTAATTATAATAATAGTAATAAATAATAAATAAATAAAAAAAAAAAAAAAAAAAAAAAAAAAAAAAAAAAAAAAAAAAAAAAAAAAAAAAAAAAAAAAAAAAAAAAAAAAAAAAAAAAAAAAAAAAATAAATAATAATAATAATAATAATAATAATAATAATAATAATAATAATAATAATAATAATAATAATAATAATAATATAATTATTTTTATTATTATTATTATTATTATTATTATTATTATTATTATTATTATTATTATTATTATTATATATTATTTCTAATTTACCACTAAAAATTAAGTGTTTTTTTTCTCTATTATTATTATTATTATTATTATTATTATTGCTCAGTGGTAATATGTATTTCTTGCCTGTTATTATTCTAAAATAAACCAATAAAACTGTTATCAAGACAATACTGAATATAGTTTAAATTTAAAACAAAGAATGGTTGAAATGATTTAACATATTTGTATATGGTATAATAAATAGCTGCAACAATTATTATAATTGACCAAAAGATAAAAGTTAGGAGGGGGGGAGGAAGAATTCTAGATTTTTAGCACTTGTAAGCATTTAACTAGTAATTTCAGTATAATGCCTTGATAAATTAATGTAAATGTCAAATGGAAACTGTAAAACATTATTCCAGATCGAGGTAAATTTTATATAGAGTCGTGGGAAATTTTTGAAGCTTCATTTTACTCTATTATACCCACTTAATATTTAAAATGTATTAAAATATACATGCGAAATAATATTGTCACAATATACAACCTATAGAAAATCATCAAATGATCAGAATTAGATTTGTGGCAGACGTAATCAAAGTAAGTATGTAAATTTGAGTAAAATTACGAAAACAAGTGACCCCATTACACATCTTGGGTTAAAGTTCCTTTTCATGTAACACTCACTTTTTCAATGCAAATAAAAAGTCTAACCTAAAAATAAAACAATAACTGCTATAGGTTTGGATTGTTAAACTTCTATTCTACTATAAAAAAAATAAGAAATACACATTGACCCCAAAACTTTTTAAAAAAAATTGCAATAACAAAAAATTAAGTTTATTAATCGTCATAATTTCTCTTATGCTTTGAAAAGGGGAAAATGTGACTCGGCTTTCCTCATCCGAGAAAGACGATGCTGAAAAAGATTTTTTTGTACAGTATCACTGCAAATGAGAACGAAGCAACTTTTTTTTTTACCACCATTCAAAGGCAGAGCCCTTTTCAAGGAGGGGACATAATTAAAGAATAAAAGAAAACCCACCAAGCTTAACGCAGATCTCTCAGGTGGACGCAGGCAGAGGATTGAAAGAGAGATAGGTTAAATACAGCAGAAGAAACAGAAGGTAGAGAGTTCCGCATAACAGAAGTGAGTAGAAAGAAGGAGGTACCACAATGCGCAAACCCAAAATTTGCAATGCTCACACAAAATTCATATGAAAGCAAGGCACCTCTTATGCTGCGAGGTCGACTCAACGGAGGTAAAATACGAAAGGTCAACTCCCACGAGCACCTGCCGTTGTAGTACCTATAGAAAAGAAAGAGTGAATCAACGTCACGCCACACAGAAAAAGGGTCAAGGGAGTATGAAAGTAGGGGACAGTTTATTAGTCTTTTAACCTTAGATTCAAACCTATTCAAAAGATGGATAGAACCGGAATTGAATAACTGGGGTAACTGTTCAAAAGAAAAAAATTCCCGCAATCTGAACAGAACACGCAGCTTTTTAGATGCCACCTTAGCGACCGGTGTGATATGAGGTTTCCAAGATAATTTGTTGTTACGTTTAGACAAAGAACGTTTATGTTGTTCACAGGTGAGACGGGAAAGCCTTCAAAGGGGATAGGAAAGTTAGGAGGGGTTTTTGAGAGAGAGAGAGAGAGAGAGAGAGAGAGAGAGAGAGAGAGAGAGAGAGAGAGAGAGAGAGAGAGAGAGAGATAGTGAAGAGGTTAAGTTTTCAAAAGAGTTGAATTTCGCGGTGGCCCCACCGGGAAATCCCATCGAGATCGGCAAGAATGGAATCGGAAAGTTGAAGACAAGAAGCAACTCTGGAAGAAAAAGAAGGAGCAGATTTGAAGTGAGTAATTACACTGTAAGCAACTTTCCTTCCCATTGAAATAAGAATACACGAGTAAATAAATATATATATT
The DNA here is from genome assembly GCA_009176605.1 of Armadillidium nasatum. Classification (NCBI taxonomy): domain Eukaryota; kingdom Metazoa; phylum Arthropoda; class Malacostraca; order Isopoda; family Armadillidiidae; genus Armadillidium; species Armadillidium nasatum. The sequence goes on along the minus strand of SEYY01011672.1, from coordinate 26,114 downwards.
ATATATATAATATATATATATATATATATATATATATATATATATATATATATATATATATATATATATATATATATATATATATATATATGCGAGGGCGGGCCTAAAAAATAACACCTGTTGAAGCGTTGCTAAGCAACTGGAAACGAGTTTAAATGCATAGTCATTTGGCTTCATTGTTGTACAGTGATAGAAATATGAAAGCTAATAGTGGTGATACTTTGTTGAAGCAACTTGCAGTTATTGAATTTTTAATGCTGAAGGTGTACAGAATTTCTTCAAAACATTGTAGCGGAAGACGTAACGAGGGTCCACCACTAAAATTCAAAGGAAAAACGAACCTCTATGGAATTCAAACACCCGAGTTCACCTGGCATACAAAAGTTTAAGACTCAGGCCTCGTCTGGTAAACCTATACTGACAGCATTCTTGGCTATTCGGAATATCTGGCGAATGGTACGACTGCAAACTCCAATCGTTATTGTGAAAGTCTCCGAAAAACATCATCCGTTGATTAAGACCAAACCGTACTGTTTTCCTCCTGCATCATGACAATGCTCGGCCATACTGCAGTGCCCAGACGCTTCAGAAGCTTCAACACTTGAATTTTGATGTCATTGATCACCCACCCTACATTATTACTTTATCCCCCAGTTATTTTCACTTATTTCCAAAGTTGACGGAGAGTCTCTTGGGAGTGAAGTTTGATTCAGATGATGAGGTGAAGAAAGAAGTGGCAGACTTGTTCCGGAAAACAGATCAACTTCTTTTCAACTGATTTTGAGAAGTTTGTTCAACGTTTGCAGAAATGTATTGATGTGTGAGGAGTTATGTAGAAAAATAATATTGCATGTTCATTGAATAAACCTTTGACCTTCTTTCAGTGCTGTTTCATTCCCTTATCTGCAGTGCATGAGATTTTACGGCAGAACAGGCGTTACTTTTCAACTCACCCTTGAATATATATATATATATATATATATATAATATATATATATATATATATATATATATATATATATATATATATATATATATATATATATATTATATATATATATATATATAATTTACTGTCAGTAAGTATGGCAACCCTACTACTATAAGACAAAAAATATCTTGTCCAAAGCAAAAGTATGTGCAATTTTATGAAAGTTTAAACTTGGACAGAGTGAAATGGTTTCCAGTATAAATAATATATTATTTTACATCGATATATAAATGTTCGTATTTATATTGATACTAATATTTAAAAAAATTAGTAACATGTATTAAGAATCTTTTGCATGCTGAATTACTCGCGGTGCTAAAAATGGTTTTTTTCTTTCTTAATTTTTGCGATAATTGAAACATTTCACCAATTTACTCTGTTTTTAACATTTTGAAAACATGTTTTTGTGGGAAGTTATAATTGATAATAAAATTTTTTATATTAAACATTTCTAAAATGAAAGTTTAAACTGTTCATTCTACAACATTCTCTCTTTTCACTCTCCATTATTTTTTCTTTTCTTCATTTATCGCTTCAAATTTGTCTTAAAATCTTCTCAAAATTTTGTTCTATTTTCCTTACTAATTGAAGCCTGGAAAATTCTCTGTATAATGAAATAAAAACATAATATAAATTAGATGAGTAATATATATTATATTAAATCTTAGAGACATTAAATTACTATATCGTGGCTTAACGGTAAAATGATTGACTCGCGTACGTGAGGAGCAGGTTCAATCCCGCTTGGGGATCCTCGGTATAGTAACTACCGAAAAAGTTCCCCACCTCGAATAGGTCGTTGCCCGTGATAAAAAACTTTTAAAGATAATTAATATTTCAATTATTATAAAATTGAACATTTCATTTAATGTCATGTAGAATGTAGAAGCAAATATTAATTTTAATATCTCAGGAGCCTAACTTAAATTAAAGGTTAAAACACCGACAATAAAATCTTATAAATATTAAAATTAAAATTTTTGCAGTATTTTTATCACCATATTAATGTTATATAATTAAAAAAATGAAATAAAATATCAAATACCTGGAAAAATTATTTTGACTATTAAAAGATAAACAAAAATGAAGAAAACAACAACGAAGGTGAAGGTCATGAATCCTATGACCTTCATGAGACTCTTTCCTTTAGGAGTGTCTGCATAGGTCATTCGTTTTTCTTTTTTGTCCTTTTTAGATGGATGGTCAACATGTGATTCAGGTGGAAGGATGCCAGGTGCTAAGTTCCTTGTATCCGCAGGAGTTCTCGGCGAAGACATTATTCCTATTTTAAATGTCATTGAAACTTCAAGACGCTATGTCAGTTCATAAACACTACTAATACTACTAATAATAAAATGATTATTTTTGGTTTCACAACTGTTAGAAATGAAAAATAAATCTAGTAGAATCTTTAAGGCATTCTAACTATTTTTAAAATGAATTTATTAATAAAAATGAAAACTTTGAGTACAGACTTCCTGACTCAAGACACTTGTCGCAATTCACGTTCACATTTACCCTTATAACAGTTATTTGAATGTACTTTTAAGTAAAAGTACTTTATAAAATTGATCCAACTTTTGTAAGCGTTCCATGCATTACAATTTAATAAAATAACGAATATAATATTTAAGCCTGGGGGCGAAAGAGATAAGAAATATACTTCGAACGTCTTGAAGGACGAGTGTAACGAGTTCATTTAAAAAAAGAGAAGGTCGCGACTAAAGAGCTTAAAAGAGTTGCCAACATTGTAATGGCGGAAGTTAAAGAAGCCACACTCAATTATTTAATTCGCCAAACAAAACCCGAGTAAGTACTCATGGATCCATTTCATGCACTATTCAAGCACGTGCGCACACACACACACACACACACACACACACACACACACACACACACACACACATATATATATATATATATATATATATATATATATATATATATATATATATATATATATATATATATATATATATATATATATATATTAAGCTGGGTTGAATTTTGTGGGATAACCAAACATGGTCAAATTGGTGCTCCTTGGCTTCCCTGTAGTGGGACAAAAAATCATTTTGCATTTACTCAATGTTTAGGGGGCCCAACTTTAATTTTTTTTAAGGGCCGGCACCAATTTTTGGGTATTTCGGCTATTTTTGCTTGGGGCTGATATATTTTGATATATTTTTTTTTCTACTCATCTTATCAACATCAAATTTTCAAGGCTTATATAGTTTGGCAAGATGCATCTTTTTTACTTAGATAATTTTTTTGTATACTCTAAAGAAAATTTTTTAAAAAATTTCCCAAAATTTTTTTGTTTTTAAAATTTGGTTCAAGAAAAAATCCAAAACTAATAAAAAATACAAAGAAGTTATCTAAGTAAGAAATATGCATCTCCCCCGACTACATAAGCTCTGAAAATTTCACTCACTTCGCTTGAATAGAAAAAAAATTACCGCAATTTTTCATTTTAAAATTAAAAAAAAATGGGTTTGGAAATTTGACAACGCTGAGCACAAAACTTAAAATATCAAAATTCCGTGTCTAAAACTTTTAGATAATAGTCCAATCTTTTGTATATTTCAAGTTCTTAAGTTATGAATTTTATATGCTTTGTTCTTCAAAATTTGGTTTTAATACTAATTGAGAGCTATTTTTGTCTCATTTCAGATCCAGACTATTCGACGTTTGAGATAAGTCCTGTGGGTGCAGTGTTTATTACTATTATTGCAAGACGTATCATGGCATGTGAAACAAGGCATAAAGACAGGCATGCAATATTCGGTTATCCACAACCACTTGTCGAAAATCAGCTACCACTGGCTGAGGATGTTTTTAGAGCCTACAAGTTCCATCAAGTAGTCAACAAAGATGCCAGTGTTACTCATCTAGCAAAGTTAGTGGCAACAGAAGTTAAAGGCATATACAATAAAGCAGGCATTCCAACAATAGAATTTTAAAGTGTTATAGTGAAAGTGAAGAGACTAATAGTGAATGTCAATGATTTGATGAAATATTCAAGAAATAAACAATCTTCTCAAAAATATCAAGATAAAATAAAATCATTTTCTTGTCTCTTCGACATTAGCGCGTGCAAGTGTGTTCATAATGGTATAGTTGAACGTAATCAATGTCAATGTCCCAATGAAAAGAAAATCCCTGTATTGGAATGGCAATTTTGGCTTGATCAAAACACTTCAAGACGCATGATAATAGGAAATGTGGACAAGGAAAGAACAGAGAAAAACATGAAACTTCAGGAAAGGAAAAGGAAACGGTTGACATTTGAAAGTAAGATGAGACACAAAGATACGCAAAAATGTGTAAGTTCAGTTGAATTATCAGGCAGTGAGAGTGATGTGCTAGAAGAATCATTTTCCTTAGAATCAGAAAAAATGGAAGAATGTCACCCTCAAAATAGAAACCAGTATCCTGAGTTGTGTAAAGCATTAGAGAGGACAAATGTGAGCAATAGAGATGCATGTCTCATAGTTAATGCTGCCCTCAAGGACCTCGGACTTGTGTCACCAAAAAACGTTGTTGATCCAAGTAAGTTACAACGCCAAAGAAAATACTGGAGAGACAAACAGTCAGAGAAGCATTTGCTGCAACACAGAGGTATGGTCTGCATTGGTTTCGATGGAAAAATAGATGAAACACTTGTCGATACTGGAGGTGTGCGTAGAAAAGTTAGAGAAGAACATTACGTGCTAGTGTCATTTCCAGATGCATGTTACATCGATCACGTTAGTCCTAACTCAGGAAGATCTCCAGATGTATTTAATGAAATTCTGGGTATTATTGAACGAACAAGATCTACAGAGACTTTAAGAGCAGTGATTTGCGATGGAACTCCTGTGAATACGGGTAACAAGAATGGAATAATCACACTGTTGGAGTTACATCTTAAAAGACCACTTCAATGGCTCATATGCATGTTGCATTTTAATGAACTGCCACTCAGGAAGTTATTTAGTGTTGTTGATGGGAAGACAACTGGCCCATCATCACATGAAGGACCTATAACCAAACTGCTCTCATTTGATCCTCAGACCAAACCCATCATTAATTTTCAACCAATTCCAGGCTCTGTAGTTGATGTTCCTGAAACAGTTACGAAAGATCTAAGTTCTGACCAGCTGTATTTACTAAAAATCTGTTTATTAATTCAGCAAGGGGTACAAAATGCAGATCATAATAATATGCGGTATTTGAAAACTGCACAGCCGGGTGCCTTAAGCCATGCAAGGTGGCTAACTAAAGCTAACAGACTGCTTCGATTGTACGTTTCAACAGAATCCGCATCTGATGATCTGAGGCGTTTGGTACGATTCGTACTGAACTTCTATGCCCCCATATGGTTCTATATCCGCTCCCATCCCTTCTGTCAAGATGGTGCAAAGAATTTTCACTTTATGGTATCACAATATCAAAAACTTTCTCCTGAGGATCAGAACATCATTTCTCCAGTGCTCCTAAACAACTCCTATTTTTGTCATCCAGAAAACTTGTTGCTAGCTGGTGTTGCAGATGAACGGGAAACAATAAGAAGATTTTCATGTCAACAAATTCTTCAAGCAAGAAAGAAAATATCCTCCACCAATGTGCAAGTTCGCTGCTTTGATAAAAGGCAGCTAAACGTCAATCTCAACGCCACTTCCTACATGGAAATGATAGACTGGGGGAGTACTCCTATCACCCCCCCACCTCTTCTTGATGATATTAGTGATGATATTTTGGTTAGTAATCAACAAATTCTCCTACCAAAGTATCCGTGTCATTCGGTCGATGTTGAAAGAAATGTCAAAGATGTTTCCGCTGTTTCTAGTAGGGTCATTGGTCATACTTCTCGACATGGTGCAATACCACAAACCAAACATTCTCGAATCGAAATACCTTCAGTACAGACAAAATCTGATTTTCTATGAGATTTTGTACTATGCAGGTTGTTTAGCATGTAAGAATGTAAGGATATTTAAGCTATACTGTATATCTGGCTATATATATATTTTTGTTTTTAAATAAGAAGATTCAAGGTAAAGTTGGGGTATGAAAACAAATCTTGAAGAACTTACTTTTAACACATTTCAGTTTGTATCTGAAGTGAGCACCAAAATAAAGTTGTTTCAAATCTGCACTACAACTTTTGTATCTTTTCAACCCAGCTTATATATATATATATATATATATATATATATATATATATATATATATATATATATATATATATATATATATATATATATATATATACTCTGGTGGGCAAAGGCCAGAGGCCTACCGATTTCCACCAGAGTTGGGGAAATACCGGAAACCTGCTCGTTAATGGCGGACATGTCCCAATACACGGCGTTTAAAAGTGTGAAAGTCAAAGGAAGTTGGGAAAATAGATGAAGCGTGTTCCAGACTTTATCAGCAGAATACATGTAATATTGAGAATAGCGGTTAAATCTGAGATCGGACAGTTAGAAAAAGAAAGGATGAGACTGTATAGAAAGTCGTGTCGCACGAGCCCTTCTCAATGGAAGAGGTATGCGGCGTGAGAGTTCAGAAGAGCAGTGTGCGTTGTAATACTGATATTAAAGAGATTTGAGAGAGTTAGTAAGATTAAAAGACTTTATAAGACCAAAAGCCCTAGACTCTAACCTATATTCATGCACATTACAACACAACATAGAATTGGATAGAATTGGATGGGAAGATTGCTAAATTCGTTTTTGAATCTAAATCTAAGTCTCTTAATAGATTAATTGAATCATTTTTAAAAAAGACCCTAGCGTATATATATATATATATATATATATATATATATATATATATATATATATATATATATATATATATATATATATATATATATATATATATATATATATATATATATATATATATATATATATATATATTATATATATATATATATATATATATATATATATATATATATATATCTGAGCTAAGAAACTAGTTAGTAGAATCGTATTACAAAGTTCTAGATGCAAAATAGAGGGGATATTTTTAAGATGAAAAATCTTTAAATTTCCGCTTGTTTTTTTCTAATTCTGACTACCTCCATGTTGACTTTCCGCTGCTCTTTGCTCGTTTCTCTTACTATTAGCCTGATGAGGGAGACAGGAAACAAGTCTCTGAAATTGTTGCCATTTTCTTTTTGCTTTTAATCCTCCGTTGCTGATAATTTTTTTTTTTATCTTCAATGTTAGTATGTTTTTAGTGTTTTACTTTTTATATTTTTAATTATAGTGGTTTTAAATACTAAGTTATATTAATTGAGAGTGAGAGAGTTAACTTTCTTAAAAGATCAATATATATAATATATATATATATATATATATATATATATATATATATATATATATATATATATATATATATATATATATATATATATATATATATATATATATATATACAATTTTATAACTGCTAATGATGTTATAATTTCGAGGAATCGAACCCGGGCCCCAAAAGATGGAAGTCCGTTGTGCTGACCACTACTCCACTGATGGTACAAAAGGAAATAATCCAGAACTTCTACTGACATTTCTCGCCTAGTGAAAAGTCCCTTCAATATTTCCCCGACCACAACTTGGGCGTAGCGTCAACATGGACCAGGTTCTATCCTGAGTATAAACCGCAGTGCAAATGTTATAATTTTGATAACCACTATGATAAACCGTGGAATCATTATTTACAATTTTTATAACTGCTAATGATGTTATAATTTCGAGGAATCGAACCCGGGCCCCAAAAGATGGAAGTCCGTTGTGCTGACCACTACTCCACTGATGGTACAAAAGGAAATAATCCAGAACTTCTACTGACATTTCTCGCCTAGTGAAAAGTCCCTTCAAATATTTCCCCTACCACAACTTGGGCGTAGCGTCAACATGGACCAGGTTCTATCCTGAGTATAAACCACAGTGCAAATGTTATAATTTTGATAACCACTATGATAAACCGTGGAATCATTATTTACAATTTTATAACTGCATATTATGTTGATGCGAAATATGTTTGAAAAGTAAGATTGTGGACCGGTGCGGAAGCTGCTAAGTTTTAAGTCAAAAAAGTTTGTGCCAAAAGTGTTTTTGTCAGGGCTGCAAGAGAGAGAAAAAAGCCTTTTATATAACATTAAAAAAAAAGGTGTGAAGAGGCAGAGCTTCAATATTTTAAAACGTGAAGCTGGAATCGAGTTTGAAGCCTCCAACGAATAAATAAATAAATAAATAAAGTAAAATAAAATAGCAACAATTCGCCAATTTTAAAAAGTTCAAATCATAAATTATGCTAAAAAAAATTTAGAATCTTAAAATTTTACTCTAAGTATTGAAAGTTTTTTTTTTTTTTTTTTTTTTTTTATTTTTTTTTTTTTTTTTTTTTTTTTTTTTTTTTTTAAAGATCACCACCACTCACGGGAAGAGGCCTTTTCAAGGAGAGAGTTTATAAAAGAGAAAGAAAGGAGAGAACCCATTCAGCCCCGAGCCTGACGCACACCTCTCAGGTGGGCGCAGACGGAAGCTTTGAAGAAAGGAAGATTAAATGCAGAAGGAAAAACAGATAATGATAGGGAGTTCCACAGAACAGAACAAAGTCTGGGGTCTCCATCATCCACACAAAATCAATTGGTGCGAAGAGCAGGGCACCCCTTGTGAAAACAGGACGACGCAACGGTGAAGGAAAGCGAGAGGCCAATTCCATCGAGCACATTCCATTGTAGGACCTGTAAAAAAAAATAGTGCGCAAACGTCACGTCGCAGAGATAGGGTCAAGAGAGTTTGAAAGTAGAGGACAATTTATTAATCTTTTAGCCTTACACTCAACTCTATCCAGAAGAGAAGAGGAACCGGAGCCCCCCAAATGTGAGAACAGTACTCCATACAAGGGCGAATAAGACCCTTATATAATTGGGGTAACAGCTTAGAAGAGAAAAATTTTCTCAACCTGAACAATATTCCCAGCTTCTTAGAGGCCGCCTTAGCAACCATTGTGATATGCGGTTTCCAAGACAATTTAGTGTTTATGTTCAGATCAAGAATGTTAATGTTATTTACAGATGAAGACGGGGGAGCCATCGAAGAAGATAGAAAAGTTGGGACGTGCTTTGCTCCAGATGTGAAGCTGAGTTTTTAAAAAGTTTGACAAACTTTAAGGTTGCTATGAACCCACCGAGAAATACCATCCAGATCAGCAAGAATAGAATCGGAAAGTTGAAGGACGAGAAGCAACTCTAGAAACAAAAAGAGGGAGCAAATTTGAAATGAGTAGAAGAATGGAGAGTTGAGTCATCAGCATAAGAGTGAACAGAGTTAGAAGTGCAGTTGAGAAGGTCGTTAATGAAAAGTAAGAATAAAGTTGGAGATAAAACAGAACCCTGAGGAACACCACAATTGACAGGAGAAGAAGAGGTCGCTTTATCTACAAGTGCCAAAATTCAATGATCTGAGAGAAAACTAGACAAGAGTAAGTAAAGAGAAGGAGGAAACCCAAAGGAAGGGAGCTTAGAGAGCAACGACGCATACCATACCAGGTCAAAAGCCTTGGATATGTCAAACGCCACCACACAGAACTCCCCGAAGTCCCTAAGGGCAGAAGACCATAAATCAGTGAGGTAGAAAAGTATGTCACCAGTTGACATCGAGCGTCGAAAGCCGTATTGACGATCTGAGAGAAGAGAATGAGACTCGAAATGGTCCAAGAAATGAGAGTTGAGGGGAGTTTCAAAAATTTTAGACAGAACACAAGTGAGAGCTATAGGTCAATAGTTGGAAGAGTCAGAGTGGCTACCTGTATTCTGGATCGGTTGAACATATACGCGCTTCCAGCACTGAAGAAAAGTTTTAGTATTAAGGCATAGAGAGTAGAGGTCAGGTGCTAACTCGGAAGCACACTCTCTCAGAACGCAAGGGGGAATGCCATCCGGGCCACTGGCCTTCCTGACGTTCATAGATTTCAGGATCCCATGCACCCGATCATGAGTAATTACAGGTAGAGAGAGACACGGAAAGCCTGAGAGGAGAAGGAGTAGGAGGAGGAATGCCAGAATGGTGCAGGGTGGAATTAGATGAGAAAATGAGGCCGAAAAGATTAGCCTTTTCAGAGGAGTATTAACTTCAGAACCATCAGTGCGAATAAGAGGAGGAAAGACAGATTTACAGATGGTATTAGAAATATTTTTGGCAAGAGGTCAGAAATTTTTATCAGTAGGAGAACCATGGAGGACAGCGCACTTCCTTTTAATGAAAGTACTCTTAGTTCGTTGAAGAACATCCCTGCAACGATTCCGAGCTGAATGAAAATTATCAAGAGTGACAGGAGAAGGAGAGTTTTTCATACATGAGAAGCATTGTCTCTCTGACGAAGGACAAAAGAATAATTGCCATCGGACCATGGATTCTGAAGAGAAAAAGATTTAGTTGAAGATGGGATAAACCAGCCATCCCATTGACGATACCATCCCCTAATTATTATAATAAATACTGACAAAGTTATGTTGAACAACGTTAGAAAGATTTTTTGTTCGTTCACGAAAATTACTTGTGAAAGTAATGAATAAGTTTAAATCCATTTTGCATTTTAACTTTCTTTACCAAAGCTCTAAACTACGAATAAAAGTAAGGTGTTTCAATTAAAATATTAAAATCTTAGAATTTTATTCAACGTTATTATAAAATAAAAAAGTAATAAAATAATTGCAATAAATTTGAAGGTAATTATCAAAAAGATTTTAAAATGTGACATAAAATTCTTTGTAAACTTACAAATTTAATTACAATAATAATAACAATAATAAAAACAACAATAATAATAATCATTAAAATAATAGTAATAATAATTTTAATAATAATAATAATAATAATAATAATAATAATAATAATTAATTTATTAATTTAATTTAATAATTTATTTATATTAAAATATTAATAATATTAAATTATTAATATTAATATTAATTAATAATAATAATAATAATAATAATAATAATAATAATAATAATAATAATAATAATAATAATAATAATAATAATTTATCATTTTGGTTACTAAATATTAAGATAAATGAATTATTAGTAGTAAAATAAGATTGTTTTGAAGATAGCTTAAGATTAAGAAGGAAAAATGTATGAGTATTTATAAGTTCATTGTTTAGTTAAAAGGAAATTGGTCTCATTTTTAATCTTTTGAAAAATATGTAAAAAAAAAAACAAGAAAAAGAAATAAATTTAAAGTAAAATAAAAATATTGAAATAAAATTAAAATTAAAATAAAAAAATAAAAAATAAATCAAACTAAAAATCAAGAAGATAGATCAATAGTTCTGGTCAAAATTTAAGTTAGTAAAATAAAAGTAGGAATAAACATGGTAACTAGTCACTTTGAAAATCAGTAATACGAAATCATAGAATGTAAAACTATATGAAAAAATGGATATATATATATTCAGCGTGAGTGTTCTGACTTAAACGATCTAAAATTATTAAACTGTTTAAATTATCGGGTCTGAAATATCATAGGGAAAAAAAGGGAGGCAAAAATGAATGATACTGAATATTATTCCAAAGATAACACTGAAAATGATTTAAATATTTCAAGGTTTTAAATTGACGATAAAATATTCATATTTATGTACAGAATAAATTAACAGTAAGTTAAAGTCAAATATAAGTATATTATTACATTTTCTGAAGTACTTTTTACAACCTAAGAACTTTTATAAAAATCTCCGAAATCAAAAAACTTAAATAAAACAATTTTAAAATGAAAATTTAAAACGTTTTACCCAAAGCATTTTTCTCATTCTTTTTTTCTTCTAATTTTCATTCTTTCCTCATTTTCAAACCTCAGAAAATTCTATAATAAAAAGAAAATAATATATTTTAGATTCACAGAATATATAATATATAGTTCTAAAAAATATTGAGCAGAGTTTTTTATTAGTGCTATTCCATTTTAAAATATAACATTATATATTTTAAAATATAGGTTATATTTAAAAACTTAAAATCTAATTTAACCTTGATTAACAACTTTCATCAGTAAGTACTTTAATATTTGAAGAAGGACTTTATTTCAAGGCGACTTCGAATTGTCTTTCCTTTGAAGAAATAAGAACATAAAAATAGCCAAACACAAAAGGGGACGGTCCAATTTCAAATTTGGTTCCAATTTTCAGTCGATTCTCCTGAAATTTTCAACGTATATAGCTTTTTTCCAGGTGAAAAAAAGTCCATTTCTAGCGTTTATCTAAGTCTATAACGTTTTAAATTTTTTTTTTTTTTTAAATTTGACCCTTTTTCAAATCAATGGTCGGGCCAAACCACTTTTCAGAATGACTGAAATTTGGATGTATATTCAGAATTTAATGGGTTACAAAAGCTTTTGAGAGATTTTTGTTCCTAGAGTTATAGGAAAAATGTTATAAGCCTAAAACTAACCAACTATCGAAAAAAATCTATTTGAAAAAAAATAGACATTTTCGGAAAATTTTTTTAAAAAACTACAGCTATCACATTTCTTAATTGTCTTTGGTGTATAGAGAAGGGATGGAGTTACAAATTCCTTTCTATACTATATTCGATGCGATTAGTTGGTTTTGAGATATAGCCTCTCAAAAAAAGGTCCATTTTTGACCAAATTTCAAAAACTCACAAAGTTTGAGAGGCTATATCTCGCTTCAAACAAATAGGGTTTAATAATACATTAAACAATATCCAAAAATAAAAAATTAGTAGGTAGCGTTTTTTTAAAAATAATTTTTTTTTTTTTAACTTTTTTTTTTCCGTGCAAAAAATTTGGGTATTGTTCAGATTTTCATTTAGACCAGTTTGACATTTATTCATTTTTTTTTTTTTTCAAGATTCAAAAAACGAAATTAACTAAGAACTTTGGAGAAAAATGCATATCCCCTTGAAAATTTCAGCTCAATCGGTTAAATAATAATTTTTTTTAAGATTGGACCCTCCCTTAACTGGAAGCTGAAAGAGTTAGATAAAATATGAATCGTAAATTAGATCGTATAAACTTGAAGAATTTTGTTACAATTTATAACAAATCAAAGTAAATATCGTAAAATCCTGATTTTAATATTAGAAGGAAGGCTTTCCACATAAAATGTTTCCTTTACATAATATAATTAGCTCACAATGCTAAAAAAAAAAAAATTTAAATGTAAATTTTAATTTAAATCAACAAATAAAGGTCATAAAATTAAAAATGATACCAAAATACTAAGTACCTGGAATAATAACTTTGACGACTAGAAGATAAACAATGATCAAAAATAAAACAAAAAAGATGAAAATCATTAGACCTAAAACCTTCATGAGAATTCCTTCTTCCACAAATGATGCATAAGTATATGTGGCTATATTAGTAGATGATGGGTGAATAAACCCTGACTGAAATGGAATACTTGGAGATCTTTCAGTTCTCGAGTCTGCTGGAACTCTCAACAAAGGCATTGCTTCTATTTTAAAGACATTCAAAATCTAAGGAAAAAATCACAGGAGGATTAAAAGAATAATTTTTTTAATTATTTTTTTTAACATGATACCACCCTCAAGGGCAAGGCCCTTTACGAGGAGGCAGCATTAAAAAAAATAAATGAAAACTCACCCGTTACCAAAACTAACGCAAATCCCTCAGGAGAGCGCAACGGAGTATTTAAAAAGAAAAAGATCAAAAGTAACAGGTAAAACAGAAGATGAAAATGGGTTCCACAGAACAGAAGTTGCTGGAAAAGAAATAAGTACCACAACTAACAACCTGGAATTTACAATGCTATTAGATGTGCAAGTAAAGCACCCTTTGTGCTACGAGGATGACGCAATTGTGGTGGAATGCAACAGATCAACTCCCTCGAGCAACTGACCTTTTAGTACTTATTAAAACGAGAGCCACCAACGTCCACAGAGAAAGAGGGTCAAAGAAGTTTGAAAGTTTTATTAGTCTTTTAGCCTTAGACTCAACTCTGCTGAAAAGAAGAGTTGAACCGGAGCCCCCCCCCCCACAATATTCCATACATGAGCTGATAAGACCCCTAGATAATTGAAATAATTTTTCGGAAGGAAAAAACTTGCAGCCTGAACAGAACACCCAGCTGCTTTGAGGCCACCTTGGCAACCTTTGTGAAAGAGGTTTCCAAGATAATTTGTTGCTTAAGTTCAGACAGAGAATGTTTATAATTCGCAGGTGAGACGGGAGAGTCGCCGAAGGAGATAGGAAAGTTTGGATATGTTTTAGAAAGGAAGATGTAAAGAAGCTGAGTTTTTAATAAGTTGAATTTCACAATGTTGTTTTGACCGCACCGGGAAATTCCCTCCAGATCAGCAATAATGGAATCGAAAAGTTGAAGACGAGAAGCTACTCTATAAGCAAAAGAGGAAGCAGATTTGAAATATGCAGAAGAATGGAGAGTTGAGTCACTTGCATGAGAATGAACAATACTTGTAATGCAGCTGAGGAGGTCGTTCATAAAGAGTAGGAATTGAGTAAGAGGTAGGACTGAACCCTGAGGAACACCACAATTAATGGAAAAAGAAGAAGTCACTACATCAACAATTGCTGATATGGAGCGATTTGAGAGGAAACTAGACAAAAGAAACCAAAGAGAAGGAGGAAAACCAAATCATGGGAGCTTAAAGAGCAGTTACCTATGCCAGACTGCCAGACCCAGTCAAATGCCTTGGATATGTCAAGTACCAACACACAAGACTCTCCATAGTCCCTAAGAGCAGGAGAACATAAATAAGGTAAGATTGGAAAGAATGTTCACCAGTAGACCTCGAGGTTCGGAAGCCGTATTGGTGATCTGAAAGGAGGGAATAAAATTCCAAATTATCCAGGACATGAGGGAAAACAATAGTTTCAAAGACTTTGAAAGTAAAATATAAGGACGAGAGGTGGAGAGGTGACGCTTAACAGATTCTAAATTAGCTATTAAACCATGGACGTTGGCAAAGTTGATAGAAAACCTTCCTCTGCGCCCACCCCTACACTTGCTATCCCGAAACCTGAACCTGATATTCAACAAACCGCTAACTGATGCAAACTCACACGCAAGCATTATAATAAATAAACTAAAAATGATAATTAGCCACAGTAGTAAAAGTTTAAGCCCGTTTAAAAAGTTTTAAACTTTTTTACAAATCAATAAAAATTAAGAAAAAAGAACAGTAAAACAAACTAGCAGTTTACTAGAGACTAACTGAACTATTAGATTTAATTAAATAAAAAAGTAATTCTAACCTAAAAACTAATTATAACTAGCTAAACAAAACTAAAAGGTTAAAAAAGGTAATAATTTAAAATAAAAAAATACTTATCTCAACAAATCTGCAAACTGTGGTTCATTTTTTCAAAATCACACTAAAATAATTAAAATAAAAAATCACTCAAGGAGAACACACACACACCCATACACACTTATTGGAGTAAATATATATAAATAAAATAGTAAACAAACTCAAAGCATATGTAAAATCAATCCATTGACACTAAAATCAAACATCACCTTTCTAAACTATATGATAATAATAAAAATAATAATAATAATAATAATAATAATAATTAATAATAATAATAATAATAATAATAATAATAATAATAATAATAATAATAATAATAATAATAATAATAATAATAATAATGGATCTGAAAATTTGATATTATTTAACTTTATTATTTTAATATCATATCTAAAGTATAATTTTATCAAATATTTGAAATAAAAAATTAAAATACATGCCTTTATTGATTAATTATTAGTTTATTTCCTTACTTTGCCATCGCTAATTAATTTATAAATATTTCCTTATTCACTTTTTCCTCATTTTTATGGAATTTTTTCCAGTTATATTTCGAACTCAGTTTATTAAATTTCTTAACTAAAATAAAAAAAAATATTTATACAGATAAATAATTTTTTTTTATATTGATTTTAAAAGTTAAAAAGAATCGTATGTGTAATTATAATTTGCAAAATGCATACATAAAAAAAAAAAAATCAAAATTAGAAATTGAAAATTGAAAATTTAAGATGGAGTCGAAGTCTAAGTTGATGGTTTCAACTTAAGTGCAGTTGACGTCAAAGCCGAAAATCTGCACAGTTGATGTGAGAGCCGAAAATCTGCACAGTTGACGTCAAAGCCGACAATCTGCACAGTTGATGTGAGAGCCGAAAATCTGCACAGTTGATGTGAGAGCCGAAAATCTGCACAGTTGACGTCAAAGCCGACAATCTGCACAATTGACGTCAAAGCCGACAATCTGCACAGTTGATGTGAGAGCCGAAAATCTGCACAGTTGACGTCAAAGCCGAAAATCTGCACAGTTGATGTGAGAGTCGAAAATCTGCACAGTTGATGTGAGAGCCGAAAATCTGCACAGTTGACGTCAAAGCCGAAAATCTGCACAGTTGATGTGAGAGCCGAAAATCTGCAATAGAATCGGTGGAGAACAAAAAAAGAAAGTACTAGACTCAATTATGAAATTGACATAGGAATAAAATTAAAAAAAAATTGTGATTTCAACGTTGAGCAGTTGACGCTGAAGGATTATCACAAAGCTCTGATTTCTATGCTTCCCTCTTTACTTCTTTTTTTCAGTTCACTCTGTGGACGTTGCTTTAGGAAGCAAATGTTCACCCTTAAATAGTGCTGTTTTTCAAGTTTTCTGTTTTCCCCAGCACTTTCTTTACTTTTTTAATAATAACTCTATATTAACTCTCACTTCTTCACAGTAGCAAGTAGGAAGAGGACAGAGGTTAATAAGTGAATTACATTTTCATAAAATTTGATGTCGGCCCTTAAATTGCAACACTGTAGGTCTTGCACGAGGATACTTACCACACCGCATCTGCAGTAGTGCCCAGGGTTTCAAACTCTTTTCTCCTCTTAGGGGGCAAAGCTTTCATGATCTACTTTAAGGGTGACCTTCCCATCTTCTTTCTTTTAAGGGCGAGAAGTTCATCTTTTTAGCCTTTTCCTGGTGACTCTTTTTTTTAACACTGAAATAAATGCCATATAATTTCAATTTTATTTTTTGAACATTACGCTACCCGACAGCCAGTGGCGGGGCTAAGGTCATCGTGGCCCCTCTCAAGATCTTCCATGGTGAACCCCTATATATATATATATATATATATATATATATATATATATATATATATATATATATATATATATATATATATATATATATATATATATATATATATATATATATATATATATATATATTGCATTATTTTATTTATCTCTAAGGGTTTCTTTTTATACTCGCACAAGGGTCTCCGTCGGGGGATCCCAAAGATTTAGGCCCTCCCCCATCTCGGGGTCAGCGGTGGCCTTATCGCTGCCACAGGCGATAGCATTCATCCCAACTGTGAATCAAAGTCGAACCAGAAACAGGATTTGCATCTTAAGCCTAACTTTGTTAAACTTAGTTTGTTCTTTGTTTCTCCTTCTACTTTTCTAATTTACCATCTTCGATTTTCACGCTACTGTCATTTAATCCAATGTTTTAAATTTTTCCTAACGTTACACTATGTCCAGACGATTTTTTTAACCCATCCATCAAAACGGGTAGTCAGATAACAAAACTATCTGTTGATAAAATTAGTAAATATCATGTTTTCATCTGCGAAACTCAGGTTAAGATAAGGTGACCATCAGTTCCGAATTTTTCGGGATAGTCCCAATTTTTTAAGCCGTGTACCGATTTTTTTTAGAGGGTAAATCGGGACGGACATTTGTTACGATTTTTAGATTTGGCAAAAATTATTTATTCAACCGGCCAGCGTGGGAGCAGAAGAAAGCAAAAATGTATTTTTTTGTAGAATGTCCTTAACTAATAAACCATATGACTTGGTTTTGAAAACAATATTCGTATTTCTTTTTTATATATAAAAAATTCACCCTCCTTTATACATCCCTTAAAATCCTTACGAGCAGGGTATTTTGAGGGGGGGGGGGAAATATTCAGAAGCGTCCCAATTTTTGGTCAGAAAAATATGGTCACCTTAGGTTAAGAGATGTTTGATGAAAATTTAAAACCGGGACCATTAAAAGTTCAAAATAGATACTTTTGTTAATAGACCAGAGTAGTAGACTATACTACTAATTTATACAATTAAACTGATCATTGGTGAACTCACTTTTAAAGTAAAATACTTTTTCTAAAACTTTTTTTTTTTATGAATTATTTTTTAAAATTTTATTACATACTATATTCTATTAATTAATCAATTATAACTCAATAATTGTAATATTGTTATTTATTATTTTAAAATTTAATTTTTATTACAATTTTATTATTTCACCATTTTACTTTTCATTTAATTATTTTTAATCATTATATTTCTTAGTTTTTCTCATTAAACATTCTTCTTCAGACCTCCCCCCAGGTGCTTGTTCTTTGTAGGAGAATTGCTTTGTACTTCTATTAAGTATTCCTCACATATCTGAATTTGTTCCACTCACAGCTCACTTTTCTCTTGTATTATATAAGAACTATATACCTAGTATATATATATTAAATTTTAATTTCCCACCAGTTAGGGCTTAAGCCTTTTCAGTGGGACTTTTCAAGGATAGTCCCTGTGT
>SEYY01011671.1:30000-33017 GCA_009176605.1 Armadillidium nasatum | reverse complement strand
AGTTTTGTGTCTTGTGTTGATGGAGGTTTGCGCATTTGTGGTTTTTGTGAATGAGATTAGTGTTTTTTTCTCGGCGATGATGCTGATGAGAAAATTTGTTCTTTGTGTGTCTGAGTTTGATAATTTTGTATGTTGTGCCTTTGAAGTTGTTGATTGTGTGAGATGTGGTGATGAATTTAGGTGAAATATGTAATTTGTGTGGTTGAGATAAGTGTTTTATGTAAATTATGCCATTCAAATTGGTTTTTTTGTGACCTGGGGGTAGGAAATAAGGTGTAAATTGGTTATGGTGACTTGTTCATTGTGATGCTGGAGATAGGTGTTTTTGTGATTTTGTGCGAATGAGTTTGTCCTTTTGTGCTTATGGGAGTGTGTTTGTTCATGTGTTTGTGTGTTTGAGTGTGTGTATGTGTACGCTTGTGTGTGCATGTAAGTGTGTGTGCGTGTGTGTGTTTGTGTGCATGTGCGTATGTGTGTGCGTGCGTGTGTGTATGCGCACGCGAAACTTGATCTGCTTAATGTCAATGATTTTAGCGTTTTTAATGTTTTCCATGTTTTTAGTGCTTTTTTAATGTTTTTTTTTATTATTTAAATGTTTTGTACTTTTTTTTTATTTTAATGTTCTTATTTTATTTTTTCATTTTTTATAATTTTTTTTCCATTTTTTATTTTAATGTCTTTTTTTAATTCTTTTTTTAGTTTTTTTTTTTTTGTTATATAAATGTTTTTTATTGTTTTTTATTTCAAAGTTTTTTTTTATTTTTTTTTTTTTATTTTTTTTATTTATTTTATTTTTTTATTTTTTTATTTTTTATTTTTTATTTTTTTAGTCATTTTTATTTATTTTTATTAACTAAATGTTAACAATTTATTTATGCTGATTTAACGAAATAGGGTGTATTAGTCACGTTAAACCCTCTTTCCCACGAGCTCCTGCACCTCCTGGAGGTCCAAGCTGTAGGGTGAATTAAGTACGATAACCCCTCACCCACAACCCATGCACGCCATGGTGCGCTCCACACGCTCCACGGCGTGCTCCACGTGCTTCACGCACTTTTTTTTGTCTAATTTACTAAATATTTACTTTTTTTTTTTTTTTTTAATTTTTTTTAATTTTTTTTATTTTATTTTTTTTATTTTATTTGTTTTTATTTTAATATTTTTTTTTATTTTTTATTTTTATTTTTTTTTTCATTTTTTTTTTTTTATTTTTTTTTTATTTTTTATTTTTATTTTTTTCTTTAGTTTCACCAAAATTATTTCGTTTTCTTTTTATTTATTTTAGTATTTTTATTTTCTTCGTTGTATATATAATAAACATGCTCGAAGAACCTTATCAAATTTTAAATGACAAAAGTAAACAGAGATAAGAAAATTTTTGTTATAAAAAGATGAATTCGTTCGTTCTTTCCCATTGTCTCGGTAGCGTGATGACTTAAGTACCTGATGAGCGAGCAAAAACGCCCGGGATCGAATCCTCCTCGGATTCTTGAAAATTGAATTTTTGTTCTGGTATTTGAAAATGTATAACTTAGAAAAATGTGGTTATATATTCTGTGATGACGTCATTCATATGACTTAGTAGATTCGATTAATCGATCGATATATCTACCGATTAATCGGCTCGATATATCGAACATGAAAAATTGTAAAATCGTTTGTCCAGGTAGAAAGCCGCCTAAAATCCGGGCTATGCCCAAAAATCGTGGCATAAAGGTAGAAAAATTGGTGGAAATTGGTAAATTTGGTGAAATTTAGTGAAAGTTGGTGAAAAATTGGTGAAAAATCTGGTGAAAATTGGTGAAAAATTGGTGAAATTTGGTGAAAACCCCCAAAGAGGGGCAAAGAAAACCCCCAAAGAGGGGCAAAAGCCCCCAATAAAAAGAGCGGCAAAAAGGTCTGAAGAGCTGTCTGAAAAACGCATGTGCGTTTTCTCAGCTGTTTATCAGGTTTGAAAACCTGGGTGTATCTATATATATATTATATATATATTATATATATATATATATATATATATATATATATATATATATATATAATATATATATATAATATATGCGTCTTTGGAGAGGCTATTGTTATATATATATATTATTATATATATATAATATATATATATATATATATATATATATATATTTTGAAAAATGACTAAACATACGAGCAGATACACCTACAAACAACCAAAATACATACATAAATACATCATACATACATGATGATGGATTATTATTAATTAAACCGAAACGTCAGATTTTAAGTAATTTTGTAAAATTTAATTATATGTTGCATTCATTTTTTAACTTTTTAAATATATATATATATATATATATATATATTATAATATTATAATATATATATATAATATATATATATATATATATAAATATATTATATATATATATATATATATATTATATATAAGTGATGGATCGGATTTTAAATTTTTTCATTTGCGGAGGCGGATGCGAATGCAGATGCAGATGCGATGAAGATGCGAATGCGTATGTCAACTCTAATATATATATATATATATATATATATATATATATATATATATATATATATATATATATATATATATATATATATATATATATATATATATATATATTATGTCTCCTCTGGTGGGCAAAGGCCAAAGGCCTACCATAATCCACCAGAGTTGGGGAACAATCGAAATCGGGTCTCTAATGGCCGACGTGACCCGATACACGGCGTTTAAAAGTGTGCAAGTCAAAGGAAATTGGGAAAACAGATAAAGGTTGTGTGTTTCAGACTTTACCAGTAGAGTACATGTAAGAGGGAGCATAGCGGTTAAGTCTGGAGTCGGAGAGTTGGACAGAGAAAGGTTGAGACTGTGTAGAAAGCCGTGTCGCACGAGCCCTTCTCAATGGAGGAGGTATGCGTCGTGAGAGTTCCGAAGAGCAATGTTCGTTGTAATAGCGATAGTATAGAGTGACGCAACAATTCGACGGGAAGAAAGAGATTTTAGAGAGTTAGTAAGAGCGGGAGAG
>SEYY01011671.1:22500-25000 GCA_009176605.1 Armadillidium nasatum | reverse complement strand
AAGAATGAGCAGATGTGAATTGTTTGTGTGGGTGTGAATGTTTGAATAAATGTGTGCACTACTGCATGTGTGCATGTAGGTTTGCTTTTTTGATAATGATAATAATAAAAAATAAAAATAATAATAATAAAGATTTGAATAATAATAATAATAATAATAATAATAATAATAATAATAATAATAAAAATAATAATAATATAGTGTTTGTGTGTAAATGTGTTTGTATGATTGGGAAGGTGAAATAGGTTGAAACGTTGTTACAAAAGAAGCATCATAATGATAAAGTTGGTGAAGGAAAGAGTAGTAAAGGTGATAATTGAAATAGGATTCAACAAGTTCTTATGCTTTACGTTACGTATGTTTAACAAATCTATATATATATATATATATATATATATATATATATATATATATATATATATATTATATATATATATATATATATATATATATATATATATATATATATATATATATATATATACATAATATATATATATATATATATATATATATATATATATATATATATATATATATATATATATATATATATATATATATATATATATATATATATATATATATATTATTTTACCATTCACCTTTCCCACTCTGGTGGGTGGTGCTCGTCACAGTTCGCTCACACACACACACATCAACACTCTATCTCCCCTCCCTCCTCACAACTGCCCTCCATCTCACTCTGTCCTCCGCGACTCTCCTACCTTCGTCCACATTCAAACCCCTCCCCGCAATATCTCCTTCACCCCATCTATCCACCTCCACCTCGGCCTTCCCCTCCCCTTCCTCTCTCTATCTCGGATCTCATGACTCTACCCACCATCCTATTCTCATCCATTCTACACGTGTTCCCAAAACATCTTAATACACCCTCTTCCGCTCTCCGCACTATTCCCCTCTTCCATCCACACATCTCCCTTATTCTTTCGTTTCTGATTCTATCTACCGTCCTTAACCCACATATAGCCCTCAATCCTTTCAAATCTCAAAAACTTCTAATCTTTTCCTAATCTGAGCATTCATCCCCCATGTCTCACACCAATACATTGCAGATGGTAGACACATACTCTCAAACATTCTTACCTTTATTTCCTTTGATATTCTTCCCTTCTTCCAAACTTCTCTCAGTCCCCCCATCACTTTCATTCCTTCTGTCACTCTATTCTTAATTTCCCCATCCATCCCTCCTTTTTCCTCCACTAACATTCCCAGATATTAAAACTCTTCTACCTCCTCAAATTTCTCTCCTCCCACCTCTACACCCTCCCATTCCTCCCCTCTTGCTGCCTCATCCCTGCCCCCAATCCTCATCACTTTACTCTTTGTCTAGTTTACCCTTAATCCCTTCGATGCACATTCCCTAACAAACTCCTTCACCAACATTCTCAGCTTCTCCCTAGATTCCGCAACGAACACCGCATCATGCGCAAACAACAAGACACTTACCTCCCATTCTCTCTCTCCACTTCTCAACCTAATACCCTTCCCTTCCCTCTCCATCCCCCTAACAACACCATCCATTAACACATTAAACAACTACGGAGACATAACACACCCCTGCCTCAGTCCAACTCCCACTTTAAACTATTCAGTCAGTTCCTTCCTCACCCTTACTCTCGCTCTACAGTTCTCATAAAATGATTTAATTGCATTCAATAATCTACCCATCACTTCTCCCTTCCTTAGAACATTAAACAATTTCCTCTTACAAACCCTATCATACGCCTTTTCCAAATCCATAAAGCATTCATACCCCACTTTCTTTCTCACGCATATTTTCACCAATCAATCTCAGTGTAAACACCTGATCCACACATCCCCTACCTTCTCTAAAACCTTCCTGTTCCTCCCACACTCTCTTTCTTGTCAATTCTTTCCCTTTCGATACTAAAACTCTTATATAAATTTTCCCTACTACACTCAACAAGCTTATCCCCCTATAATTTTTACACACCATCTTATCCCTCTTTCCTTTATATATCGGCACTATGCAAGCATTTTGCCACTCATGAGGCACTTTTCCCTCTCCCCATCACACATTAAACATTCTCACCAACCAGTCAACTATCACTCCCGCTCCCACCCTTATCATCTCCCCATATATACCATCCATTCCTGCTGACTTTCCGTTCTTCACCTTTCCAACAGCTACTTTTACTTACTCTCTACTAATATTCCCACCTTCTTCTAACATTTCCTCATTATTCTCCACTACTCCCTCGCCCCTCGCCTCCCACCCCTGTCAACAAATCAATAAAGTGTCTCTTCATCTCTCCCCCACCTCCCTCTCTCCTTGCACCACATCACCATCTTCACCCATCACTCCCTCTCCCCGCTCCTCCCTCCCTCCCTCTCCTCGCTTTATTTACCTCCTTCCAAAATATCTTACTCCTTTCCTTAAAATTCTCTGCCAACTTTCTACCCTACTCTTCTCCCACTCTCCTTTTCGTTCTCTATATATATATATATATATATA
>SEYY01011671.1:0-17500 GCA_009176605.1 Armadillidium nasatum | reverse complement strand
GCTAAAAGACTTATAAACTTCCGATTTTTCTAATTCACTTGTCTCTTTATCTTTGCGACATCACGTTGGTGCCTTTTCTCTTTTTCTATACGTACTGCAGCGGCAAATGCTAGAGGGAATTATCCACGCTTATACCTCCACCTTTACGGAGTCCTCGTAGCACAAAAGGTGCATTGTCTTCGCATAAATTTTGCATGGACATTGGCAACTCCAGGCTTGTCCGCTGTGGTGCCTCCCTCTTTCCTGCCACCTGTGTTTTGTGGAACTCTCTCCCATCTTCAGTGTTTCTTGCCGAATTCAATCTCAACTTCTTTAAATCCCGTGACTGCGCTCACCTAAGAAATTTGCGTTAGGTGGGTCCTGCAGGGTTTGTTTTTATTTTTTGTTTTTTGTACTCTTTTACTTTATTTTTATTCTTCTAACACCCTCTCCGCGAATAGGGCTTTGCTCATGAGTCGTAGTGATTTGCTATATATATATATATATATATATATATATATATATATATATATATATATATATATATATATATATATATATATATATATATATATATATATATATATATATATATATATATATATATATATATATATATATATATATATATATATATATATTATATATATATATATATATATATTAAGTGAATTTAGTATTTATTAAAAATTTATTGTTTTTTAAATAACAACTAATATTTTTCATTTTAATGTTTTAATGATTAACATTTTCCACTTAAAAATAAAGTAAATCACTTTTTATTTATTAATAAGTAATTGCAAAAGTTAAAAAATCAATTTGACCTTCAATTTATAATTCCTTTATTTATAATTCCTTTATAATTCCTTTGTGAGGATTTTGGGAAAAGGATTTCGCAGTTCTTTCTCTTAATTAAATGTTTGATTAATTTTAAACTAGCTTATCATTTTGCTTTTACAAGTACACGAAAATACTTGTGAAAGATTTTAAAAAAAAAAAAAAAAAAAAATGTTGATAAAAATTTTCCTTTTAATTTTGAAAATGTTTAAAAACTTGATTATGTAACAGTTCAAATGAAGGAAAAAGGATTGATAAATATTTCATCCACAAATGATATGATTATTATTTTAATTATATATATTTTTTTTAAAAGTTCCATTTTCGGTAGAGCCAATTTTGCAATTTATTTGGTTGAAAATATGAGAGACGTTTTCAAAATAATAATAATAAAAAAAAAAAAAAAAAAAAAAAAGAGGAAAAGATATTAAGAAAGGAATTTATAAAGAGAAAGTAGGGACAATTTTAGTTTACATATATTTACGGCAGCATTATTTATGTTATCTATTTTTTATGTGAAAATCCATTTGGAAAGATGCAGGTGTTCCTCTCCTCAGTCGTCAACCCAATCAACGTTTCCTCTAAAATTTCTTCCACAATTTCTTCTTGTATTACTCTCTCATTCGTTCTCTTCATTCTCTTGTGTCGCAACACATTTTCATAACAATTTTTTTTCTCTTATAAAATATTCAACGGTTTACAGAGTGACGTAGTCCTACTTCTTATTACATTTATAATTTTAGTCGGATTTTATGTCACACACTTGCGCGTATTTTATATATATATATATATATATATATATATATATATATATATATATATATATATATATATATATATATATATATAATTTTAATATATATTTAAAATTTATTTATATATTATATATATATATATATATATATATATATATATATATATATATATATATATATATATATATATATATATATATATATATATATATATATATATATATATATATATATATATTATAATATTAAAATTATAACCCCATAGTTATATTTTTGATTTGATTAGAATTTAATTATGTTTCATCATTCAAAGTCTTGAAAAAAATCAAAGAAGAGTTTGTCAAATACTCTGAAATTTTGAAAAACGGCAAATCTCGACATTCCCGGTATAATATTAGGAATTTTTACCTCTGTACAATGTACGAGACACAAAAGCACCTTCATAATGAGAAATTCAAAATTTCTTTTACATGAATTGTAAGAGCTAAAAATAAATGTGCAAATTGAAAAATTAGTAAATCTTGTACGAGTATTCTCATTGGCTGGTAAGACTTGAAGCCATCTTGATTCTTCAAATTTATTTGTGATTGAATGTTTTGATTTCGGAATTATACATCCTCTATCTGACTTATTGCCCTTACAAGAGTTTATTTCCATTTTGAAAATCAATTACGAAAATAAAACTGAGACTGTTTGAAAATTGTTTTTAAAGTAAAACTTACTTCATATAGTATTTGTATATCTACTTGAGAGCAGATAATAAACGATTTTTCTTTCTTCAAAATGCTCTTTCATACTCTTTCACTCCTTTAGCACAATTTTTAATACTTCCAATAATAACGGAACTTCCACTTCCAATAACCTTCTAATTAGGATTGCATTTTGAAAAAGTTCTGGATTGATTAAAGTTTTGAGGTATAACCAGAATTATGAAGTCTTTCAAGTGTTTTAAAAATATCTTTTTGTTCATAACAATCTCCCACGAAACTTGTAACCGGCCTTGTAACAGATTTTTATCTTATCAGATTATCTCTTAACTTAAAAAAACATTTTCTACATATAGAATATTTCTAGAATACAAGATATTTTTTCCTTGAATATTTACATGAATACTTTGCTGTCCTTGCTAATCGATATAGTTTTATGAATGCTCTAATTCTGCTTCATTAACATGATCTTCTTTCTAAGACGACTTCCATAAAAGCAGATCAAAAATGTAAAACAAAATAGGAATTAAATGGTAAACAAATAACTTAATACTTTATTAAAATTATTCAAACATGTTAATCCTAACTGATAATTATCCAAAATGGAGTTGTTTCTAATAAGCACTTTCAGATATATATATATATATATATATATATATATATATATATATATATATATATATATATATATATATATATATATATATATATATATATATATATATATATATATATAAACTTTTTGCGTCAGTGCAATGAGATAATGTCAACTGCTGACGTAAATTTATGTATTTATTTTTATTTCCAAAATAAAGAGTAAAATAGCTTGAAATTAATTTTAAATTTAAAATGTTTTTTTTCCTAAAATAAGTGAATAATCTCAAAAAAAAATATAATGAAAAATTATGCTAATGCTTCAAATTTTCTCATAGCAACCAACAAAGTGTTTTCTGTTCGATCCACCAAGGAATGTATTATTATTATTATTATTATTATTATTATTATTATTATTATTATTATTATTATTATTATTATTATTATTATTATTATTATTATTATTATTATTATTTCCTTAACCCAATTTTTCTCTTTCACTTCTAATTCCTCCATTTACAATTCAAACTTAAATGTGCCTAAAACTACCCAGAAACCTATATATATATATATATATATATATATATATATATATATATATATATATATATATATATATATATATATATATATATATATATATATATATATATATATATATATATATATATATATATATATATATATATATATATATATATATATATATATATATATATATATATATATATATATATATATATATATATATATATATATATATATATATATATATATATATATATATATATATATATATATATATATATATATATATATATATATATATATATATATATATATATATATATATATATATATATATATATATATATATATATATATATATATATATATATATATATATATATATATATATATATATATATATATATAATTCGTGGAATAAAATTTTACAATATGTACAGTCGTCAACAGAAGTTCGTTCCTATTAGGCTGGAAATAAATATTTATATAAAATGGAGATCATTTCATAAAAGCTCTATTTTGAATAAAAAGAAAATAAAAACATTGAGCGGGGCTTAATTGAACTGTGATTGGCTGAACCTGAAATGATCTTCATTTTATCTAAATATTTATTTCCAGCCTAATAGGAACGAACTTCTGTTGACGACTGTACACTATTATTAAGGATTCGAACCCTAGCTTCTTAAGATGGTAGGACAATGCACTAATTACCACACCACTACGGCACAAAAAGGAATCACATTGGAAATGCTCATGATCAACTGCCATGAGCATTTCCATGATCTGCAGGTCTTTGATGTTAGAACTGACCAGCTACCCGACACACGGGTAGAGGGTCCTTTGGGATTACAGTTATGGCGGTTGATCATGAGCATTTCCAATGTGATTCCTTTTTGCACCATCGTGGTGTAGTGGTTAGCGCATTGTCTTTCGATCTCAAGAGGTCAGGGTTCGAATCCTCAATATCAGAATATTTAACACACATATATATATATATATATATATATATATATATATATATATATATATATATATATATATATATATATATATATATATATATATATATATATATATATATATATATATATATATATATTACATAACCTTACCTTAGTAAAACCGGTCAAGTTCAAAATAGTGAGAGCTCTTGGGACTTCTTTGGGGCATTCTGGGTTGAGATAGAGCAGGTGATGAGTTGCTTGCGGACCCGTCCTGCGAGTAAGCATTTGATTCAATGAGCCAAATTACTTCCCATGTTCATAAACACGTTACCAACAATGGCATTATACTTCTGTAAATTGTGTTAAGAAAATCTTATTTAAAATAGCATTTTAGTATTAAAAGAGCTATATTTCCTGTTGTCTCACAATACCATATTTCCGTGGTTTTGATTTCTTTTAATAAAGTTATTCCCCAGCATCGTCTTTTAAAGAACCATCATTCGCTCTTGTCACCCCAAGCAAAGCATATTGTTAACATAATAGTCTGACAGGCGTCTCCCACCTTCTGATTACCAGAATTAACAAATAATAATTGAATTACAACTCGGGAAAGAAGAGAGAAAGAAATCTGATTACCAAAAAACAGTGAAAAAAAACATGCGAGAACGAGTAGAGTGAGAAGAGACTTGAAGAAAATAGGCCTAAAAAGAATTATAAAGTCGGTAACCACATACTTTTTACAAAACAACCTCAAACAAGGAAAATAAAAAGGAAAAGGAAACCATCAACTCATTTCTTAGAAAGAAATGAAGGCTTGAAGATTGGGAGAAGAAAAGAAAGGAGAGTGAAGGCATTTTCACCAGTACCAATCAAGTACTTTGTCAAAATCTTACCAATTCCACAAATATTCCTATATTCGTGGTTCGAAATTTTTCCAAAATACGCAGAGGTAAAATGAAGAAAATGGAGGAAATTTTGAATTGATGAGAAATTTAATAGAATTAAAGTTAATATTAAAATTAGTAAATTAAATGTAAAAAAAAAGTGTAAGAGAAATATAATTAATATTTTATAATTATATAAAGTGAACTATTTTTTTTAAATTAATTTAAATTAGAAAGAAATGTTGGCTAAGTGTGTTAAATCTTCTCTTTGATTAATTCGTAGGAAATGTTAAAATACGAAAGATGGCAAATAAGGAAAAAAAATATTTTGTACATAATAATTATAATATTTGCAGTGATGAAAATAATAATGAATAATCATTTCAATTATTAGAAAAATGTTACTGAATTTTTTAAATGATTAATTTTAGTGAAAATAAAAAATTAGATTATAATTAAGAATAGTTTCCCAAAAGGGTTTCTTAAAATTCTGCAATCTACAAACAAGAGAATAATAAATCCATCTGTGAATTAATAAATCTCACCGGAAAAAAAAGCACACAAATTCGAGATGAAGATGTTATTTATTCTAGAATCTAGAGTGTATAGAGATAAATAGGATAGAAAAAATTATACACGGAAAAAAGATAACGATCGCCAATAGTTATTTTTTTTCTTTTTATTTAATTTTTTTTTTGTTCACGGGCCAAGCCCTTTCCAAGGATGGGGCTGAAATAAAAAACAAAAGAGAAACCCACCAAATCCCGGCTAACGCAAATCTCTAAGGTGAGCGCAGAAGGAGGACTTAAAGAGAGGAAGATTAAATACAGGAAGGAAAACAGATGATGGCAGAGAGTTCCACAGAACCGAAGTGGCTGGAAAATGGAAGAGCCTGGGGTCTACCTATTCACACAATTAATGCGAAATCATGGCTCTCCTTGTGCTACGAGGGCGACGCAATGGTGGTGGAATGCGAGAGGTCAATTCCATCCATCACCTGCCATTGTAGTACCTATAGAAGAGATAGTGCATCAACTTCACGTCGCAGAGACAGAGGGTCAAGTGAGTTTGAAAGGAGCGGACAGTTTATTAATTTCTTAGCCTTAGACTCAACGCTATCCAAAAGAAATGTGAACCGGAGCCTTCCAAATGTGAGAACTACTCCATACAAGGGTGAAAAGACCCTTACATATTTGGAGTAACTGTTCGGGAGAAAAAAATTCTCGCAACCTGAACAGTATTACCAGCTTTTTAGATGCCACCTTAGCAACCATTGTGATATGTGGTTTCCAAGACAATTTATTGTTTATGTTAAGACCAAAAAAGCTAATGTTATTTACAGGTAAGACGTGAGGGCCATCGAAGAAGAGAGGAAATTTGGGAGGTGCTTTTGAGAGGGAGATGTGAAGAAGTTAAGTTTTGAAAGTGTTGAACTTCACAAGGTTGCTATGACCCCAGCGGGAAATCCCCTCCAGGTCGACAAGAATAGAATCGGATAATTGAAGGGAAGAAGCAACTCTATAAGGAAAAGAGGGAGCAGATTTGAAATAAGTAGAAAAATGTTGAGTTTTGTCATCAGCATAAGAGTGAACAGAGTTAGAAGTGCAGTTGAGAAGATCGTTAATGAAAAGTAAGAATAACGGCTGGCCTGAGGTTTCCTACGTCTACACAAAATAGTGCGAAAGCAGGGCACCCCTTATGCAACGAGGACGACGCAACGTCGGGAGAATGGGAGAAGCCAATTCCCTCGAGCACTTGCCATTGTAGTACCTATAGAAAAGAGATAGCGCGCCAACGTCAATTCGCAGAAACCGAGGGGGAAGAGAGTTTGAAAGTAGGGGACAGTTTATTAATCTTTAGCTTTTTACTCAACCCTATCCAGTAGAGAGGAGGAGCCGGAGCCCCCCCAAATGTGTGAACAGTACTCCATACAAGGGCGAATAAGATCCTTATATATTTGGAGTAACTGCTCAGAAGGAAAAAAATTCTCGCATTCTGAACAGAATTCCCAGCTTCTTAGAGGCCGCTTTAGTAACCATTTAGTAATCAAGATAGTTTGTTGTTTATGTTTACACCAAGAATGTTAATGTTATTTACAGGTGAGACGGGAGAGCCATCAAAGAGGATAGGAAAGTTAAGAGGTGTTTTCGAGTGGGAGATGAGAGGAAGTTGAGTTTTAAAGAGTTGAATTTCAAAAGGATGCTATGGCCCCACCGGTAAATCCCATCCAGATTGGCAAGAATAAAATCGGAAAGTTGAAGACGAGAAGCAACTCTAGAATCAAAAGAGGGAGCAGATTTGAAAAGAGTAGAAGAATGTAGAGTTGAATCATCAGCTTAAGAGTGAGCAGAGTTAGAAGTGCAGTTGAGAAGATCGTTAATGAAAAGTAAGAGTAGAGTTGGGGATAAAACGGAACCCTGAGGAACACCACAATTGACAGAAAAGGAGGAAGAGGTCGCTCCATCTACAAGTGCCGAATTTTAGTGACCTGAGAGAAAACTAGACTAAAGTAAGCAAAGCAAAGAAAGTGAGTTTTTGTTTTTCAAACTATTTATTGCACGCTTGAATTTGGAACTTTATATGTTTGTAAAAGAGAATTTCTTCACCTTTATTCATTTTCAGGAAGTTTGCATTATATATATATATATATATATATATATATATATATATATATATATATATATATATATATATATATATATATATATATATATATATATATATATATATATATATATATATATATATATATATATATATATAATATTATTTTAATATATTTTTTTTTTTTTTAAAATGGGAATTTTTTTATATATATTTCAAAATTTTTTCACCGACTTAAGATCTCTTTTTTACAAACTCCTCTTAAGCAAACTTTTTTTTTACTTTCAATCCTGATGGCAACGAACTCTCCTAATTTTTATTTCTCTTGTATTTCCTATAATTTCTTCTGTTTTCTACTCTTCCATGGTGATTTCATTGCGACTTGTTCGAACGACAGTCAAATTATATAAATATTAAAAATATTAAAATATATTAAAATATTAAATATTAAATATTATTAACTTTAAAGAAGTTGGTGTGAAGTTTAAAAGTAGTCGAAGTATATTCCTTTTATTACCAAAATTAAACTATTCAAATCAACACTGCAAGATTTATGTCTACACAACTTAAAATCTATTTAGAAGAGGTTGGGTTTCATTGCGGGCATCCAGATCTAACAGTTACAAATTTCTTTCCACAGAGTATCTGTCATAGGAAACAATGGAAAGTTGTAGCGACAGGCCCAGCAAGCCGGCTACGTAAAATTGAAGCTGCTCAAGTAACCAAGGCTGATCTTCGCACAGGATCTAACAAGATTCTGGAGGAGCAGCACCTGACAGGTATCAGCCTACCAGGTTGGACTGTGATGATGATGATGATGATGATGATATATATATATATATATATATATATATATATATATATATATATATATATATATATATATATATATATATATATATATATATATATATATATATATATATATATATATATAATATATATAGTACATTGCAATGTACCTATATACTAATAACTATTACTATCTTAAAAAAAACTATATTTTTTATTTATTTATTTGTATAACACTGCAAATATTGCATAAATGTAGATATTGAAAATGCAACAATTTGACCGACAGTTATAGTACCCCACTTAGGGACCGACCGGGGATTGAATTTTGCTGGGGACGGGAGGGGCCTCTAGCCGGGGCTCTGACCGGGGTTGCCTAAAATTTGTAAAGAGGTCAAAAGCTCTGAAATTTTTGTATAAGAAAATTAGATATAAATTTAATTGAGGTTTATATTATTATAAGGAAAGAGGAGAATGGCCAAGATTCACTTAAATTAAGGATTATATGCATTTTCTCCGAATTTTTTTTTATAAAAAAAAAAACAGATTTTATATAATAAAAAGTTTAAAAAAAGGACAAAAATGTTTGAATTTTTTTCTGATTCACAATATATTTCAAGAGGTTTGCGAAGGTAAGGCCATAAGTTAAAGTTTGAAAAAATGTAAGATTTAAAATTATCATTATAACCTGTATTTCTACATAACATTTTTATTTTATTGCTGTGTACCAAACTACTATCATTTAGCTACATTATTTCAAAATTATTATTTTATTTATTTTTTCAGTCACTATGGCTGAAAGATTAGCATCAGCACTATGGGAGTACTTTAAAATGTTTCAGGATAGGCTCGAAATAGCTAAATATAACTTCTGCAGTTAGGAAATTAGAAGAGGATCCCAAGGCGTCCCAAGAAAAAAATGTTCAATCAAATCTTTATGGGGGCATCTAAAATGAAAACACAAAGATGAACTAGCAGAAGAGGAGCTGACAAAAACAGAAAAGAAAAAGAAAATATTGAAAAAAACAAAAAAAATCATAATTTTCTTATTTTTTGTTTGATTTAATCCACCATTAATAAGTATAAAATTTACCATTTCAGCCGGGGCATGGCCGGGGCCCTAGCGAGACCGGGGACCCGGTCTTTCCATAACCCCACTTCTTTGTGCATGCTCCAATTTTTCGAATATTTTAACAGTAGTATGCAGTATAGATATTTGAACTGAAGTCATCAGTTTTGGGTACGGGTGTAACTCTTGCTATTTTCAATTTTTCTGGATAGGGACCTATCTCAAGAGAAGTTTTGTAGAAATCGCTAATATTGGTGAAATTTCATTTATGCAGTATTTATATCCAGTTTGGTACCCTACTAATGTTGGAGTTTTTGCTTTTCAAACTATTTATTGAAAACATGATTTCAGAACTTGATATGTTTGTAAAATAATTTTTCACCTTTGTGTATTTGCATGAAGTAGTAAAAGATTCATTTATTTTGGGAAATTCTGCTGCCACTTTAGCACCTATGGAAATAAAATAGGAATTCAGTTCATTGACTTAGTTGGTTCATTATCTATTCTTTAATTTTTTTATTCTTTAATTACAACTTCATTAATTTTATGACGATTTAAGATGTTATTTAACAATCTTCATGCTGGCTAAGCATCGTTTATTACAGTAGTTTATTTTAATTTATTTCCAAAACAGGCAGCTTTAGATTTTCTATTTAACTTTTTAAGTAATGAAGAACATGTGGTTAAAGTTTGCACTGGAATG
Organism: Armadillidium nasatum; assembly: GCA_009176605.1. Taxonomy (NCBI): domain Eukaryota; kingdom Metazoa; phylum Arthropoda; class Malacostraca; order Isopoda; family Armadillidiidae; genus Armadillidium; species Armadillidium nasatum. The sequence continues at coordinate 7,104 of SEYY01011671.1, read as the reverse complement.
ATACCTCTCTTAACACTTTTAAACAGTTTGTGCTTTTGTGTAATTGAATTTTGCAACGCTTTTGTTAAAAATTTATTTATAATTCTCTTTTCACGTAGCAGTTTTCTGATTTGATATTCTCATCTATTGTGATATTGTCCCCTTATTAATATATATATATATATATATATATATATATATATATATATATATATATATATATATATATATATATATATATATATATATATATATATATATATAATATATATATATATAATAATTTAAAAAAAATTATAAAATTATTTATATACTGCCTCTGTATATAGTAAATAGTATAGTAATATTATATATAGTATTTATTATAATTATTAAATTATTATTTAATTATTTAGTATAATTTATTATAGTATAATTATTATACAATAATTAATTATAGTATAGTAATTATTATACTATAATTAATTATATAGTAATTATTATGCTATAATTAATTATTATACTATAATTAATTATAGTATAATTATTATATTAAATTATTATACTATAGTAATTTATAATTAATTATAGTATAGTAATTATTATACTATAATTAATTATAGTATAGTAATTATTATACTATAATTAATTATAGTATAGTAATTATTATACTATAATTGATTATAGTATAGATTATAGTAGTAATATTATTATAATTATTATAGTATAGTAATTATTATAGTGATTGTAGTATAGTATATATATATATATATATATATATATATATATATATATATATATATTATATATATATATATATATATATATATATATATATATATATATATATATATATATATATATATATATATATTTATTTTTTTTTTTTTTTTTTTTTTTTTATTTTATAATATTTTATATAATAATAATAATAATAATAATAATAAATAATAATAACAACAATAACTTAATTCTTAGATCTAGCAAGGGAAGTCCATTATATTGTTAAATTTAGAACTTCGATATTGAAGTTCAAAACTTTCGCTTAATAATATGGTTTGAAAAAAACCAAGAACTTGTCCAAAATCATGTGGATACGTTAAGTCAAGTATATAATACACACCTAATAAAATTATTACAACACGAAGCGAAGAACAATTTTGAATATACATCTTTCTCTCTTTGGGAAGGTAAATAATCATTTCTCCATCTTTAAGTGTGGCATAGGGACCTGGAAAAGGGTCGATTTCTGATGACGAGACTAGTCTTTGGTCACCTTCAGAGAGATAATCTATGAGAGCATCTATACTCGAGATATCAATTCTGTGAAGCTTACGTATGATCGTCTTAGCAGCAGTCATCAGAGAATTAATATTTGAGCCGAGTCTCAAGCCTATTTCATAGCAAAGCTGGAAAGCACAAAAAGTAAATAGATTAGTGAAAATACTATATTATTATTATTATGAAAAATATTTAAGGGATCGAGGAATAAGTTAAAATGGTAAGAAATAGTGAGGGCTTAGAAGATTTCCCAGGGTTATACCACGATGCTTTTGAGCGCTGAATAAAAGAAAAGTCTTAATGGAATTGTTTATTAGTAAGAGGTAGGTGGTGGTGGTGAGTATATTAACACAATGACGTAATTTCTGAATGCAAGAAGCAATTGGAACAAGTGTTGGAATTTAATTAAGCATCTTGGGTACATTAAAAAAAAATGGAATAATAGGTGTTGTGTTAGGAAATGTAACATTCTCTAGCCGATTTACATATCTAATAAAAAATAATTAATAAATATATAATAATTTAAATAAAATTTAATATAAAAATAAAATAATAATAAAAAATTAAATAAAAATGAAGCAACTTACAATAGAATCTACCAAAAGATAATCTGGTAGCGTCTCCTCTGCTTGCAAGCGACATCGAAGATCCTTTGTTATGAAAAGCGCCTTTTTTAGCTGAGTACATTGCCACAATTTTGAAGGTAAAGTCTACAATGTAATATTAAAAATTAAAAAAATAATAGTAGTATATACAAATACAATTTACAATTCTAGTAAATGATTACATGGCTGCCAAATTACGTAATATTTTAGCAGATATTTTACCTTTACATTATTATATTTTGTGAATAAGATAAAAAATATTACTGCGAGATGCATTTACTTTCTTAATTTTTGAGTTTAATAATAGTATATTACATTAAGTGATATAAAGCTGTGGTTGTTAAAATTACTTGTTCTAGATTTTACATGATACATATTTCATCATAACTGTTAATCAATAATACATGCAGCAAGTGGCGTAGAAAAGGAGAAATTCTATTTCAAATGATCTCACATTAAATTTTAAAATGTTTAGAATAACATGTAATAAATACCTGCAGAAGATTGAATGCTTCATCAACAGATGTAGTTTCACATACAAATACTTTTCCTTCTTTACGAGTGACTTGTTTTCTTCTTCTATCTGCAAGATGAGATATAACCCACTTAAGAGGTCCTGTCCTCTTATAACTTGCTTTAACTCCTTCATCCTGATGTACATTTGGGTATGCAGTGAGAATAGCTTTCTCCAGCGCTTTATAGCCCCATTTTTGTTCAGCTCTGTTTTTTGAAACCAGGTAATTGTTTTGGCTGAAAAAACAAGTATTAACGATACAGCTTTTGAAAATCACATTGAATAATTATTACTTCCCCTTTATATATATATATATATATATATATATATATATATATATATATATATATATATATATATATATATATATATATATATATATATATATATATATATATATATATATATATATATATATACTACAATGCTCTTACATCCCCTCCATTTAACACTATGCCAACAGCTCACACATTATCCTTCACTCTGCCACTCACCTTCTTTCATTTCTTGTTTCCTTAAGAAACTTTCTGCTTTTTTTATTATTGTTTTTCTTATAAACATCTCTGCTTCGTTTACCTTCCACTCTCGAATATACATATTTACTAGATTTTTCCTTTCTTTGTAATCTTTCAATTATCTTTCCTTCCCATCTCACTTGCTTTTCCAGTTTTCTCCCGCCCTGCGCATTTTTTCTCGCGTCTATTTTTAAATCGTCATTCCACCATTTTCCTTTGTTTTTTTTTCTATTTGTGAATCTGCAGACTTCTCACTATTTAAAATACCACCATTCGCTTTAGACCAATTCCATTCAACATCACTCTTCTCTAATACTTTCACATATTTTAATCTTCATTGTGGGTCAGTTATTTTTTCATTCTTTATTCTATCAAAGTTTCTCCTTCCTTCTTTCTTTGACATCTCTGTACCTTTTAATTTCACCTTCAATGGAACTATTTGACAAGCAAATATTCCTTTTTCTACACCTATCGCTACTATAACATTCCTCACAAATTTCAACGTTTCTCCTAACGTAACCCAAATTTATTTGGATCAACACATCCATGTTCTCCCTGTTTATCATTCAGGTATACTTATTAACTAACTGGCTTGTGCGTAAAATAGTTGTAGTGATGATGATGATAATAATAGTAGTAATAATAACAATATAATTACATTTTCTAAAATAATAATGAAAAAAGAAAATCGGGTAACTTTCAGTGAGTGATTGTTAGTACTTACTTCAAATATACTGATAATTCAGAAACAAAGAGTTTTCTATAGTAATGAATCCGGCTTTGAGTCGCTTTACCTTGAAGATAATCTGCCAATGCTGGAGAAAAACTTGGTAAAGAAAATTGGATCTGAAATTGGATAATCAATTTTGATTTTCAAATTTATACGTTTTTAATAAAAATCGATATTACGGAGGTAGAAACTGTGTCAAAATATTTAAATAAAATTTGAGTTGGGATCCAACAATCTGCAGGGCAATTCAGAACGAATCCTACACTAATTTTTCTATACTGGAGTTACAAATCTTGAAGAAGGAATAATTATAAATTGTTTTCCATCATGGGAAAATGATATTAAAGGATATTTTTCAGGTAAATTACCAAGTTCTAATAACTCTTGGTTATGCTCAATTGAAATTATTTCATAAGACATCGAAAGATTATCATAGCAACAAATAGTCCTTTTGATATGAAAATAAATATTGTAGTTGCTTAGTGTAATTAAGTTAATCATACCAAAAAATAGGCTTGTTATCAGCATCTCCAATAATAATAAAATTTCCAATATAAAAAGTGTGACCCATCCAATTGATTTTCTTTAACATTATAACATCGCCATCAATAGTAGACGTTTTGTAAATCGGAGCAGAATTAATTTCAACAGATGTACCATTGCCATGAAATAAAGAACGAGTCATATCAATCATAAATGTATCAAACACAGAGAGAGGTAAATTTTTAAAATTATAGAAACGTTTTCTTTTGGCAACATAGTGTTTTGCTTCGAATCTAATGCATGAACTTACTCTTCCTGGACCATGAGACAGTAACTGGTTAGCTAGGTGAACAAGCATGTGCATTTTTGGTGTAATTGGTTCGTTTGGGTATATTTCAGAAAATGTGCGGATGTACTGAGCAATTAAATTAGAAACATGTTGAATAGCATAATAGTTTACGTTTTGTGACCAAATAATTTTTACAATTGCTACTAACATTCTAAAACATTTTAAAAAATTGTTATCTTCTATCAGTCGTAGTAAAAATGGTAAATGAATAGCCAATATCAACACAGATTTTGAAGTAGATTTAACTTTAAAGTCTGCACTTGTAAAATGGCTTTGGTAACTCGGACGATTTAATGTTTTTACAGAATTCGAATTTCTTAATAGATTTATTCAAAGCTTCCCGATTTAGTATTCCTTGAGATGAAAGAGTTGAAAGAAGAAGTTGAATATTGTTTGGGAGAAGTCCTTCTAGAAGAACGTGCATGGGATCAAAGAGAGAATCTAATACCTGGAGAAAAATAAATTATATCAGAAAGAGGACTTTTACGGTTAATGCCCCAGAGTTGTGATTTCTCTTTCCATTGCACTTTATCATTCAAAAAAAAAAAATTCAATTAAGCCCATTCTCTCACTGTGCTCTTTTGGCATTCTCATCTTACACATATTATGTTTTACAAGTAATTTGTATTTACTTTTGTTTTCGTCACACAACATACAATTTTTTTTGCACCAAAGGGCTAAAACTCTGTTTAAAACCTAATATTTGATGCAAGGCCAAGGCATCTCCGTGCAAAGAGTACAAGTGTATATAATATTCTTTCTCCATTCACAACGATTCCATTTTGTAAACAATTAAAATCATCAATTAAGTCTTCAAGAAAAAGACATAGGTTTTCATGCTCTTTCAGTGAATTGGCATTTGCAACCCCAAGTAAAAAAATGGAAGAGAGTTTGGATCTTAATTCTACAGAAATATTAAAAATCGTTGCATAAACAAGGCAAATTTTGTGTATTCCCCTATTTTTGCCCAAAGGATTCACTAATTCTATATCATCAACATAAAGACCCAAAAGTAAATTATTCTTTAGCTTACTTTTCACAGCTGGGTGATGCAAGAACCTATTGCCATGAATTATATCTCTCATTATACCGTCATTACACTTAGGATCTATTTTCTTTGCACAACATTCCTGAATTGAATCATTCCTTAAAATAACTCTTATTAAATTTGAAAGTGAAAGTGTATAAGCTTTTGAATCGCTTAATTTTATTTCTTTTCGGGTGCACATGATTCCCTTATCTTTATAATAATTTTTTCTATTATATTTATTTCCTATATAATTAAGATCAATGTCGCAAACGTCACTGAATGCTTTTACCACTTTGTCTATGGCTATTTGGCTACATTTGTGTAATCCTTCCAACTCTAAACATAAATCGCTTAACAACTTCGTTTGCATCAATTACTACTTTAGAAATATCTTTTTCCTCACATATTTCAGAAATGCTTTGTTCAATGGGTTCATCAAAGTTATTTGCAATTTCGTCATGGGAAGGAAATCCCCAACACATATGAGTTCGCAATTCATGGATACTATAAGCAAGTTTTGCACACTTGTTACATTGTAATGAATGTTTAATATATGATTTCTTTACATGAGTTTTTAAATTAGAAATACTATTTACATGAAAATTACAAGATGCACAAGTATACTTTGAAACTCCCACCTGGTGAAAGTTGCTTGCTTGCGTAGAAATTGAATTAATAGATTCATTTACAATATCATTTAATAGGTTTTCAGAAGATGCCTTATCTGCAGACATATCACTATATTCACTAGTAAGAGATGCATCAAACTGAGGATTGGGATTTACTTCAACACCTGCAAATTAAAAGAAAAATTAAGAAATCTGATTTCTATTTAGTTGGTTAAAAAACAAAAAGGTTTCAATCAAACAAACCTTCACATCAAAGATTATCTGCCTAACAACTAAAGCCACCTGTTCTCAATAAAAACTATTGGGAAATATTTTTCCTTTCATATGTACTGGGCATAACTATGTTCTTAAAATATGATATGCATGAAATTAAATATCTAAGTATGTTGAAGAAACTAAATTAGACACTAACATATAAGAAAGCTTGAAGGTTATAACTTATAACCCCTTTCTCCAATTGACTTAGAAAAAATACTTGGTTGATGAGTGACAGATGGAATTCAAAATCATGTTGAATATATCAATGATATATATATATATATATATATATATATATATATATATATATATATATATATATATATATATATATATATATATATATATATATATATATATATATATATATATATATATATATATATATATATAAGGTACCTGATTGTAAGTTGCTCAGAAAAGAATTTTGATTATGAAAGGAATGGGAATGGCTAAAATAAGTTTATATTTCTTTGATGATCTTTATAATTTTCATTTTGAAAATTCAAAATTAGTTAGGCTATAAATGAAGTTCTTATACTCATATTCATATTATTGTAGTATCTCTGTAGGGTTACTATTTGAAACTTCAATACTTAAGTTTAAAAATATTTCTTAGAATTAATATCTTCTAAACCAGGGGTGGGGACTGGAGAACCTGTGACCTTCTGCAACATTAAGTATGGGCTTCTAAATGAATTCTAAGTTTCCATAAAAAAATTTTCTTTATTTCTTTTAAAATGCATTTCAAA
>SEYY01011670.1:215000-220205 GCA_009176605.1 Armadillidium nasatum | reverse complement strand
ACAAGAGAAGTGAAGAGAAAATGTTTGAGGATGCTATGTTCCGGTTGTTGTGTGTGGGAGCGAGGTATGATGGTTGAATGAGAAAAAGAAAAAAAGGTTGAGTTTCGAAATGAAAGGTCTGAGAGGGATGTGGTGTAAGTAGAAGGGATAGAGTCAGGAATGTGAGAATAGGAGCAATATGCTTGGGAAAGGGTATGGTTGAGAGAGCTGAACAGAAATTGAGGTGGTTTGGGCATGTTTTTAGGAATGAATGATGGGAGATTGTCTAAAAAGGTGTTTAATATCGGAAGTTGAGTGTAAGAATAGGGGGAGACCTAGGGGAGGTTGGGTAAGTGGGGTCAAGGAGTTTTGAGGGATAGGGGCTGGGATGGGAGGAGGTTATGCGGTTGACGGAGGACATGGAAAAGAGGTGATCAATGCTGGTAACAGTTGTGGCTTGTGTATTCAACCCCACGTTGTGGGAAATTTGAGTATATATATATATATATATATATATATATATATATATATATATATATATATATATATATATATATATATATATATATATATATATTATATATATATATATGTGTGTGTGTGTGTGTGTGTGTGTGTGTGTGTGTTGATGAGAGTGATGTTCAGAGAGAGAGAGAGAGAGAGAGAGAGAGAGAATGAAAAATTAGATTGATTAATTAAAAAATGAATATTTTAGAACTTCCATTTTTCAGTTTCATGTTTCAGGGAGAAGAAAGTGAGAGAGAAGAAGAGAAGAAGAAGAAGAAAGAAGAAGAAGAAGAAGAAGAAGAAGAAGAAGAAGAAAAAAAAAAATATTTTTATGAAAGTAATGACAAAAACATATAGCAAGCATAATAATAATAATAATAATAATAATAATAATAATAATAATAATAATAATAATAATAATAATAATAATAATAATAATAATAATAATATATAATAATAATAATAATAATAATAATAATAATATATAATAATAATAATAATAATATAATAATGAATAATAATAATAATAAATAATAATAATAATAATAATAATAATAATAATAATAATAATAATAATAATAATAATAATAATAATAATAATAATAATAAAAAATAAATATTAATAATAATATAATAATAATATAATAATAATAATAATAATAATAATAATAATAATAATAATAATAATAATAATAATAATAATAATAATAATAATAATAATAATAATAATAATAATAATAATCATAACAAAATAAACAAAATAATAATAAAATAATATAATAGTAATATATAATGATAATAATAATAATAATAATAATAATAAATAATAATATAATAATAATAATAATAAATAATTTTTATATTTTTTAAAAAAAAAAAAAAAAAAAAAAAAAAAAAAAAAATAATAAAAAAAATAATAATAATAATTAATCAATAATAATAATAATAATAATATAATAATAATAATAATATAATAATCACAAATAATAAAATAATAATAATAATTATAATAATAATTAAAAATAAAATAATTAATGCAATAATAATAATATAATAATAATAATAATAATAATAATAATAATAATAATAATAATAATAATAATAATAATAATAATAATAATTAATAAAAAATAGTAATAATAATAAATTAAAATAATAATAAAATAGTATATAAATTAATGATAATACTATTATTACTATTACTATTTTTTATTTATTAATAATTAATTAATTATTACTATATTAACATTATTATTATTGTTATTATTATTATATTATTATTATTATTATTATTATTATAATTATTTATATTATATTTATTATTCATAGTCAAAGTAAATAAAATTGATTTTTCTTCTGTATACAATGAACAAATAGACAGACTCAAGATTCAGTACTAATATTATATATATATATATAATATATATATATATATATATATATATATATATTTATATATATATATATATATTATATATATAATATATTATATATATGACAGGTGTTTTTTGAGATCTTCCAAATCAAAACCAAGAAATTAGGCTGTAAAAGAATCCAAATCCATGGTTAGCATAAGAATTATTAAATTCTATAAATCAAAAACACAAACTCTACCGTAATCACAAACGAGGAATCATCCCTCTTCAATTATATAATAGTTGTTAGCAACCAATTAAATGTAGTATTAAAAAAAGACGAAAAGAAACTATTACACTGATAAATTCTGAGAGGTAAACAATAATTCAAAAGTACCATTGAGCTTTATAAACAATTTAATCAATAAAAATAACGGGCATACCCACATTTTAAAACTATTAATAAACGATCAAGTCTCAACAAACCAATAAAAAATCACAGATTCACTTAATAGTTATTTTAGCAATATTGGAAAGGATATTTTAACATATAGACCAGCAAGTCCAACAAACTCTGAAACATTTTTGTCTCAATGCAACTCACAATTCAAATTTGAAAATATTACTCCATTATATATTCAAAATGTAACGGCGGGCCTAAAAAAAAAAAAAAAAAAAAAATGTGATATCTTGAGCTTCCCAAACCTCAAATACAAGCTCGTGGCAGGCATCATCTCCCACTAGCTCACATATTCAATGCCTCAATTCTTTCTGGTATCTTCCCCTTTACCCTAAAAATACCCCGCTTGACTCCTATCTTTAAGAAAGACGATCCCTCCCTCCCTAAAAACTACAGACCAATATCCATCACACAAACGATTAGAAAAATATTTGTAAAAATATTTGAGCAGCTGACCGAATATTTCACCTCAAACTCTTTACTTATCGATTTCCAGTTTCTTCCACAGGGGTTCATACTAGCACCACTTTTGTTTTCAATATATTCAAACATTTTAATTAACTCGCATAACTCCTTCTCGATTTCGTTCGCAGATGATATATCTATATTGATCAATGACTAAAACCCCGAAGCTCTTTATAAAAAAAATTGAATTCCCTTTAATTAAACATCAAGATGTTGATGGACGCAAATAAACTGTCATTAAACCTACAAAAAAATACCCTTCATTATAATATGCAACAAAAACGTAGGAAATAATTTTAAAAATAAACTAACCGATATTGAACTAACCCGTACAAGTAACATAAAAATCCTGGGAGTCATAATAGAAAAAACTAACATAAAAGAACAAAAAAACATTAGTAAATAAACCGAAAATATATGTACAGTCGTGACAGAAGTTCGTTCCTATTAAGCTGAAATAAATATTTATATAAAATGAGATATTCATTCAGCCAAACAGTTCAATTAAGCCCCTATCAATGTTTTATTCTTTTTATTCAAAATTAGCTTTTATTAAATAATCTCCATTTTATATAAATATTTATTTCCAGCTTAATAGGAACGAACTTCTGTTCACGACTGTACATCCTTGAAAAATTAGCAAAATCCATTCCACTGTATGTATTACGAAAGATATATTTTGAGCATATTCACCCCACTTAATTTACTGCCTCTCTGTATGCTGCATGAAACAATACTCAAAACATGCACATCAAGTTATAACAAAGCAAAAACAAATCATTTGCTCCTCAGTGGCAGAAGAGATTTTTACAGTCCGTACACCAACCTTATTCAAAAAAAAAAAAAAAACGTAACATACTACAATTTGATCATCTTCTAAATCTCTCTTCTAAAGGAAATACACAATGTAATAAACAAAAATACATGTGAATTCCTTAATATCATAACTAAAAACATTCATCATCATCATCAAAATAAGTTATAACTGAATAGAGGAATAATCCTGCGAAATACCACCAATCAAAAAACTTCTTTCTACAGACTTCTAAAGCACGACAAGCAGTGAGTTACACCTCCGACATTGTAAATAATAATCTACAGGATAATATATAAAATGAAAGATCAATAAAAAGATATTGAGCGCAAAATTTAAAAAAAAATTAATCTTTTTTTTTTATTAAATAAATTTAAATGTTATATATGTATGAAACCATTGGGGCTCAAACCACTGTGTTTTCCACTAGCAGTCCCTCTTAAACTAGTATTATTATTAGTATTTATTATTATTATATTATTATTATTATTATAATTATTTATTATTATTTTTTTTATTAATATTATTATTATTATTATTATTATTATTATTATTATTATTATTATTTTTTATATTCATTGAAAACAGCTATTACTAATATCTTTAATTTCATTCCAAATGTATCATTAATATCATTTTTATTTTTTTATTTATACTATTATTATCATTATAGTAAATGTTATCGCTATTTAGGTTATTATTATTGCTACTAGCATGATTAATACTATCATTAATATTATTAGATTTTTAATAATTTAGAAGTGACTTATTATTTTTTGTATTTTTAATTAAAATGAATTAAAATGTTATTTTTTTTTTTTTTTTTTTTTTTTTTTTTTTATTATTATATATTATTATATTATTATTATTATTATTTTATTATTATTATTATTATTTTATTATCCAAACTAAAAAAAAAACATGTTTGAATATTTTTTTTTTCCCAATTTTTTTATTTTATATTTTTATTATTTTTATGAAATTTTTTTTTAAAATATTTTTTTATATATATATATTTTTTTGTTATTTAATTTTTTTTTCTTTTTTTCATTTTTTTTTTTTTTTTTTAAGGCTTTTTTTTTTTTTTTAATAATTTTATTTTATTTTATTTTTTTATTTTTTTTTATTATTATTTTTTCCTTACATTTTATTTTCATGTTGTGCCATTCGTAATTATTGTTATTACTGAAGTTACAACGTATAGACAATTATTTGATTTTTCTTAGCATCAATGTCTTCGCTATTATTACTACTATTATTACTATTATTTTTATTATTAGTACTAGCATTCGGGATATGGAATTTTTGGTTTCTAGTATCTAGGTTATATTTAAGTATATGGTTGTTGGAATGTGCCTTTAGGACTGCACGCTTACACACACAAATTTTGTTTTTATATTATATATATATATATATATATATATTATAATATATATATATATATATATATATATATATATATATATATATATATATATATATATATATATTATATATATATAGAATTTATTTATATATATATTATTATATATTATTATATATATAATATATAATTATATAATATATATATATATATATATATATTATATATATATAATTATTATATATATATATATTATATATAA
>SEYY01011670.1:185000-190000 GCA_009176605.1 Armadillidium nasatum | reverse complement strand
AGCAACACTGGTTTCACGAGCATGGTGTCGGTTTATTAGGCCTGCTGAACAAAGACTGGAGAAGGCGTGAGATTATAAATATTATCACCCCATTCCAAAATCATTATTGTTATTATTATTATTATTATTATTATTATTATTATTATTATTATTATTATTATTATTATTATAATTATTATTATTATTATCATTATTATTAGTAGTAGTAGTAAGCCAAAACTAAGGCCTAACTTAAAATAACTTAAGCCTATATTAATAATATATATATATATATATATATATATATATATATATATATATATATATATATATATATATATATATATATATATATATATATATATATATATATATATATATATATATATATATATATATATATATATATATATATATATATATATATATATATATATATATATATATATAATATATTTTTTCATATATTTATTTATTTTCTATTAATGTTTAAGAAAATTCATATTACCTGTTATTATATTATTATTATTATTATTATTATTATTATTATTATTATTATTATTATTTTATTATTGTTATTATTATTATTAAAATGATTATTATTCATGTTATTGTGATTATTATTATTATTGACATTATTTTTATAATTACTATATTATTATTATTATTATTATTATTATTATTATTATTATTATTATTATTATTATTATTATTTGCTAATATTAAGACAATTTGTTAGCTTATATATATATATATATATATATATATATATATATATATATATATATATATATATATATATATATATATATATATATATATATATATATATATATATATATATATATATATATATATATATATATATATATTCTAGTCATTGTTAATTTATGAATAAATAAAATAGCACTTTGTTTAATTAAAAATTCATTCCTTTAGTTTAAAAAAAAAAAAAAAAAAAAAAAAAAAAAAACCCTTTTTTTTTTTTTTTTTTTTTTTTTTTTTTTTCTTTTTATTTAAATATAAAAGAGTTGCTTCTTCAGATCTCTGATCTGCATTCAAACTGAGGAAGAGAAAACATGGTCGTTTTCAATCCCTCAAAAACTCAGTTTCTCCCATCTTCCAAATAACTATGGAATCATCTTCGAAAATACACAACTCAAACCTTCGTCTATCTTTAATATTTTCGGTGTTTCTTTTTTTTCGGTGTTTCTTTTTAAATATTTTCGGTGTTTCTTTTTAAATATTTTCGGTGTTTCTTTTTTTCGGTGTTTCTTCTTTTTCGGTGTTTCTTTTTAAATATTTTCGGTGTTTCTTTTTCTTTTTCGGTGTTTCTTTTTAAATATTTTCGGTGTTTCTTTTTCTCGTCATCTTTCTTGGAAGGATCAAATCACCTCTCCTTCTAAAGAAGCTTCTAGAAGGTCGAGTGTTCTGAGAGACTTTCGGACCACCTTTTCACCACCTCAGTTACTTGCTCTATGTAGGGACGTTGTTCTCGCCTTTGAATAAGAACTTGCATCACTTATCTGAGGTGGTTCCGCACATGCGGATCTTCTTGTTAAGGTGGAGTCAAGGGCTTTTCTATTTTTCAACTCTCCAAACTCTTTCGAGTGGATGTACTACAGTTGGATGTACTATAGCTTTAACATTGCTCTTCTGAACTCTTCAGTCGTATAACTCCTCCACCCCAGTTGCTTGCTTTTTATAGGGGTGCTGTTCGCCCCTGTATAAAGTACGGCTCACCCATCTGGGATGGTTCCATTCATACAGCTCTTCTCGAAAAGGTGCTCTAGGACTCTTCGTCTAATAAACTATTTTTGCTTTTACTAACTCCCTCCAATCTCTTTCTGCCCGTCGAATTGTTGCGTCACTTTCTCTATACATCGTTATTACAACGGAAGTTACTCTTCTGAACTCTCACGTCGCATGCCTCTTCCACTGAGAAGGGCTTGTTCGACACGACTTTCTGAACAGTCTCATCCTTTCTCTGTCCAACTTTGCGACCCCAGACTTAACCGCTATGCTCAATCTTACATGTACTCTACTGGTAAAGCCTGGAACACACTCCCTTTATCTGTTTTCTCAACTTCCTTTGACTTGCACTTTCAAAACCCGTGTATAGGAGACATGTCGGCCTATATATATATATATATATATATATATATATATATATATATATATATATATATATATATATATATATATATATATATAATATATATATATATATATATATATATATATATATATATTTATATATATATATATATATATTATATATATATATATATATATATATATATATATATATATATATATATATATATATATATATATATATATATATATATATATATATATATATATATATATATTATATATATATATATATATATATATATATATATATATATATATATATATATATATATATATATATATATATATATATATATATATATATATATATATATATATATATATATATATATATATATATATATATATATATATATATATATATATATATATATATATATATATATATATATAATATATATATATATATATATATATATATATATATATATATATATATATATATAATCACATACAAAAATCTAAATATTTTTGTTTGCTTCGGTTACACAAGTCGATTAATCGATTAAAAGTTTTACAGATAATCGTAAGATTATCGAATAAGATTTTGCACATTTGATCAAACAACCAACCTAACAGAACAGCAGCTCTGGATATCTTAATTTAAATTCATGAACATCAAAAATAATTATTCAGAAACCGAGGTTAGCAATGAACCCAAGATTGGTAAATGAATGACCCTAAAAGTAGCAAATAGTACCATGAATGACAAATGGACTCTAGATTGGTAAATGGCCTCAAGAATTGTAAATGGCCTTAAGATTGGCAAATACTTCCAAGAGTGGCAAATGTCATCAAGATTGGTAAATCGTCTCAAGATTGGTAAATAGTCCCTAGATTGGTATATGACCTCAAGATTGGCAATAGTAACAAGATTGGCAAATGGTCTGAAAATTGGCAAATAGTAACAAGATTGGCAAATGGCCTGAAGGTTGGTAAATTGTCCCAAAATTGGTAAATAGTCCCAGGATTGGTAAATACCCTCAAGATTCTTATATGGTCTCAAGATTGGCAAATAGTCCAAAGATTAGCAAATGGCCTCAAGATTGGTAAATAGTCCCAAGATTGGTAAATGACCTCAAGATTGATTGGCAAATAGTCCCAAAATTGGCAAATGACCTCAAGATTGGACAATGAATAATACACATTTATAAGTTTAATCCATCTCTTCCCTTATTATGAAAATACATTTCGTTCCACTATTTAAAATTAATGTAACTTCACAATCTGAAAAATACAAATAAAATTTTGTATTAATCTGTGACACAGAAGATACAAATACAAATACAAAATAAGTCGTGTGGGAAAATATTAGATTAGTGCATTATAAATATACCTTCAATATTTAAAATAAAAAACTCTATTAAAATATATAAAATCTCTATTATTTATATTCATTATAAATAGTTATCCTAATAATTTCCGTTTTCTAAGGTAGGTAATTTGATTAAAAAAACTATTTCTATGGCTAACTATAAAAAATAAAATAAAATAAAATTAAATATATATATACAGTTTATAAACTTTATATAGGGACGTAAGAAGTTAAGAACAATCGTGGCATTGTCCTTGGGTTAATTTCCGGTCATTTGCCTATTGGGTGAAGTAATTTTTCTCATATAGTTATATATATATATATATATAAAATATATTTATAAATATACGATAGATATTATATATATATATATATATATATATATATATATATATATATATATATATATATTATATATATATATATATATATATATATATATATATATATATATATATATATATATATATATATATATATATATATATATATATATATATATATATATATATATATATATATATATATATATATATATATATATATATATATATATATATATATATATAATATATATATATATATATATATATATATATATATATATATATATATATATATATATATATATATATATATATATATATATATATATATATATATATATATATATATATATATATATATATATATATATATATATATATATATATATATATATATATATATATATATATATATATATATATATATATATATATATCGACTTCCCCATGTGACAAAATATACATTGTTGTCCTCTGTATTGAAAACGATTTATATTTTTTAAAGACTTCTTTTGTACAATAAATTTAATCTCAAATACTACTAAATTATCTCATTTTACAGTAAAAAAAATAAAAGTTATATCTAGTTTAGTATTCCAAATCCTAAAATACTGGAGTGTGAACTACAGGCAAAAAAAAAGACACCTCAATGACATCTTTAAAAATAAAGCTTGTAAAATGAGTCTATTTCCTCCCTTTGGTTAGATACATTAATAATACTAGTTAATTTGTACATAAAACCCGTTTCTCAAAAGAGAACCAAAAAGTCTCCGTAAATAGTAATAGTGGGAACTCTCAAAGGTTTATAGAATTTTTTTTTTGCAACCTCCCTAGTTTCTAAAATGTCGCTAAGACCCCCCAGGAATGGCAAATTAATTATACGGGTCTGATGGAATTACATATTACGTAGAAAAAATACAAAGTGTTTTTAAATAGAGACTCCATCAAAACTTGCAATTCATGCAATAGATTGTGTGTTTAAAATAAAATTTTAAAAAAAAAACACTAATATCAAACATGGCAAGCTTTAAAAAATCAAAATCGATCATTTTCTTGTCGACAATTTTCCTCTTTCCTCTGAGTTGGATGAGTTGCCAATTACTAAATTAAATGAGTTGGACATGTTGCCAGTTATTATTTACTGACGTGTTTGAGAAGTAACTTATTCTTCTAGCTTGGTAATAACTTTGAAATGATGTGATCAACTGAAATACTTATCA
>SEYY01011670.1:160000-180000 GCA_009176605.1 Armadillidium nasatum | reverse complement strand
GGTAGGGACGAGTACGGGGATTCTTCTCCCCCAGCAGAAATATTAGTCTTTCATGCAAACATACTCTAGTATCAATAATTAAATTTAAAAAAAAAAAAATTTAAGTTATATATTGGATATTCAATATTAATCAAGTTTTCGAATAATCAATATATTGGTATCGAATGCACCTATTAAAAATTTTCAAATACCTTCACATACTCAAAATTAAAAATTATAAACCACTTGAAACTACGATCATCTTGGGTTTTCTAGCCTTTAATTATGCCCCCTCCTTGAAAAGGGCTATACCCGGCCGTGAGTGGTGGTAAAAAAAAAAAGGATACATTTCTATCAAAATATATTTGGTCCCTTTTTTTTCACTGAAAAAGAAGAAATTCGAAGGGGTAACAAATGGCCTACTATAATAATAATAAATAATAATAAATTTCAAAAAATTTTAAAAAAAAAAAAAAAATTATTATTATTATTATTATTATTATTATTATTATTATTATTATTATTATTATTATTATTATTATTTGTTACATATAACAGCTTTCTTAGTCGGGGGACGATGGAAATACTTCTGGCTTGGCACTTTGATACATGGCCTAACTACAGAGTCTCTCTCCTTCTTTTTACCTGACATTGATAACTATTGGCACTCTCAAACGTCTGTCATGCTGTTAGGTCGCCGCTTGCCTTTGCATATAGCATTTTTATGTAAGTATGAATAAATATTTGATGTAACATTCACGGAGGTTAAGAAATGGATAAAGATAGATTTTTTTTTTCTCTCTCTCTCTCTCTCTCTCTATATATATATATATATATATATATATATATATATATATATATATATATATATATATATATATATATATATATATATATATATATATATATATATATATATATATATATCCGGAATATTTTCACTAAAGTGAAAATTAAAATAATTTAGAATTATAATTAAAGTTTAAGAAAAAATACATGACCAAAAAGTTTTTTGCTCCTCAAACTTAAAAACAAATGTACGGCTGATCTTTCTCATGTTAATCAAAATTAGAATGAGTAGAGAACAGTAAAATTATTTATTTACTTATTTCTTTTTTAGTAAGAGTTGGGAGAGGGTAAGAAAAATGTCAATAAAGGAATTAGAAATTGTGATTATTTAAATCTTTAATATATTTTTTGATCTATCCTTCAAATGTGCCAATCACCGTGCCAGATTTGTTAAACATATTCTGAAAGGGTATTTATCCCATTATTTAAAAACCGTATTCTAAACAACGTATCTCCACACATCTTCGTGCGCGGGAAAACGTTGTGTTGAATACGGCTTAAATTTTCCCGCACATTTTCGTGCACAGGAAAACGTCCTGCTCGGCTTAGAAGTTCCCAGCGCAGCTTTCCCGCACATCTTTCCGAGCAGGAAAACGTCGTGTTGAATTCTACTTAAACTTAACTTTGCAGCTTTAAAAATGGGGATAACGCGTTGGGGATCCCGACCGTTCGAAGACACCATGCAGGGATACAGCTCTTAACCATTTATTCCCTAAGGATATAAATTTTCACAATGGAGAAAAGATATTTCGACTGATTATTTATATCAATAAAACAATATTCATTTATACCATATTAACGAGTCGAATGTGTGTGACCAATGTCGTGGGTTTGATTCCTTGAGTGAACCTCCCTAAAGATTTTCCTCTCCTCTAAACTATTGACTTTATTATAAAATAATATATATATATATATATATATATATATATATATATATATATATATATATATATATATATATATATATATATATATATATATATATATATATATATATATTTCAGATCCGGCATTTATGTATATAATGCAGCATACATGGTTGCTCACTTGAAATTGGCCAAATGGGTTCAACCCATGGCAGGTATATATATATATATATATATATATATATATATATATATATATATATATATATATATATATATATATATATATATATATATATATATATATATATATATATATATATATATATATATATATATATATATATATATATATATATATATATATATATATATATATATATATATATATATATAGTTGAATACTAATAGTAATAGTTTTCTTCTAAAATTCTTATTATTATTTTACATGGACAGCTGGCCTTGTTGAGGTCCTGATGGACATCCCGTATGACATCATGGCAATTAAATTTATCCACTGGACATGGCACGACACCGATCCAAACATTTTTGATAGGCACTACTGGGTGCCATGGACTTCTTACTACTTTCATTTGACCTTCGGAACATCCTTTAATTTCTTCCTGAACTTCTGGAGGAGAACGATCACGGGATCTGACGACGATGGCAGAGTCTCCTCGTACGTGTTGCCAAATCTTTTAAAAATATCGATACCAAAATTGATATCGATTATATCAAAAAAAAAAATATTTTGTTATTTTTAGTCCGATATTTTTCAAGTTTATCAATTTTATTTTCAAGAGCTGGTCAGGAAATCCTATGTGCTGTTTTAGCTGGTCTCTGCGGGATGCCTGGTGGAGTTCTTCAGTTTATTGTCCTTTATCATCCACTACATGATATGCTGGGAATACACACCGAAAATTGCGTCTTCATAATTGTTGCGTTTTATTTTCTGTTGGTATGGGAAGCGGACAGGTTTCCAACCATTGGTTCTCGTCGCCAAAAAGGTAAAGAAGGTTTTAAAGTCTATTTTTGCTTAAGTAGGTCCAACTAAAAAAAAACGAAATACTAAAAATAAAATTTTAATTTAAAACCTTAGTAATTTTGATTATTTTAAAAGGCGATATTATCATTATTCAAAAAAAAAAATATACAAGACTTTATTATGCAGTAAATATTTCATAATTTGAGGAACAGATTTACCACTACCTTAGCTACTTGAAGTAATAAACCAGAGATTTACGACTATTTCAGCTATTTTTATTTAATAAACAGGAGATAAGACACACTGGTCGGTGGGTTTACTAGTTCTTGGACTGCTACTACATTACAGTTTATATTTGGGTATGGCAGTATTTGGACATCCTGAGAGAGAGGTATCGATGGGTCTTCATGAAAAGCCGGGTAACTGCAGTAAAATATCAGATGTTCAAACAGCATTTGGTTTGGTAAGTATAAATACAAATTTCTTTATAAATTGATATTAAATGTAGTCTACCATGGCTCAAACGGTAGAGTAATTGACTCACGTGCTTAGAGGGCGCCGGTTCGATTCCTCTTGGGAATCCTAGGTATATACTACCTAGAGAAGTTCCTCTCCTCGAATAGGGCAATGCCCGTGAGATGTGAACTTTTAATAAATAAATTAAAAAAATATTCTCTGTAGAATACAGCACTAATTTATATTAACATGTTCTAAATGTTAGGCTGTTGTACAGATTTTTCATAATATGCAAATTTCATTATTTTTGTAGAAATTTATATTAAATGTAGGATCTGTAAATCATTATACTAATTTATGTCAATGACATGTCCTAAATGTTGGGCTGTTGAGAGGATTTCATATATATGCCTGCACCAGTTATTTTCACCTATTTTAGGTTTTAAAAAAAAAAAAAAAATTTAAACTTTGACTGGACAGTAAAAGCGGGGTCAAATAATAACTTTTTTGACAATGTACAGTCGTCAACAGAAGTTCGTTCCTATTAGGCTGGAAATAAATATTTATATAAAATGGAAATCATTTCATAAAAGCTCTATTTTGAATAAAAAGAAAAAAAAACATTGAAAGGGGCTTAATTGAACTGTGATTGGCTGAACCTGAAATGATCTCCATTTTATATAAATATTTATTTCCAGCTTAATAGGAACGAACTTCTGTTGACTGTACAAAAGTGATCTCTTTTTTTTATATTAATTGACAAGATAAATGATCATACAAAATATGTACTATAAATTTGTAGAACAAAATTCTTAGCATGTCCACACACACACACACACACACAAAAAAAAAATTACATACGACAATGAGCTAATTTCGCCAAGTTTTGAACACTAGATAACTAGAGAATGCAGTGTCATTCAAACTCTGATTAGCACTTTTCAAACCACAAACAGATACAGAGTTCACAATACCAAACGAACTTATATCCCCATTTCACCCAAAATTGACTTGTACTGTTATTTCCGTCCCTGAAAGAACTTTTCATCAATATAAAATTTAAACAACGCTCAGATGTTTCATCTATATCTAGGCCAGGGCTTCCCAACCCCCTGATTCCTAACATTATATATGTGGACTGCCCACATATTCATATATCTAAGGTTTAGCTCATTATTAGCTAAGGTTTCTGAGAGCGGACTTCACCTACGAGGGCATATGCCGTACCTTCAGGCCACCACCAGTTCAGAGCGAGCGAACCGCTGGTGATGCTCTATAGCTCATTAAGAACCCCCCGAAATAAAATTTTTCCTTGGGGACACCTTCAAAGCTTCTATGGTCCCCTGGGGGGGGGGTTCATGTGGACCCTGGTTGGAAAACACTGATCTAGGATAATCCAGACCAATTGCAATCTTACTAAAAAACTAATCCTAGACTAAATTTTTGTATAAGAACTTACGAGATACAAATTTAGTTTACATATTTCTAATACGTCTGAAATATTTCAAAAAGAAATATCATCAGTTCCCTAATTGGGGCCATTGACCTTATGCGGATATTCTAGAAGAAATTTTCTACAACAGTTTTCCTCCTCAAATTGGGCAGTGCTTGCGAGGTGTGAACTCATAACAACTCATCTAATAGGATTTAACAGCCCCCACAAGTGTGAAAAAAATCCCTATTAAGAAGTATGTATTACTTTCAAAGAAATCCGAGTTTTTCTGAATGGAGAAGAGTTCTCGCCAATCAAAATTCTATAGTACAAAAGATTTTTGGGTAGCCAAATTATCACAATCCATCTAATAGAATTTCTTAAGTAGCACAAAAGTATAAAGTTACCCCATAATGAATTAACAGTAAAGACTTATCCAATAGGATATCTTCATTGGAATATAATAAAACACTTCAAATAGATGAATAAGAAATAACTAATTTTCTTTTTAAACTAATCTCTATTTGATTTATAAAAGATATTAAGCACTCTCGGGAAATTATAAAATTAACAATAAATCTATCATACACGAATGAAGATATTGGTTATGATTACGAAAGACCAATGAAAACTATTGAAAACATGCTGAGAATGTCCCACATATCATACATTTTTAGCATGATGGTGAGGTTATATATACATTGTATTGATCATAACTCATACTTGTATTCTGCAGTAGTTAACGAATCTAGAACTACATAGAAGATAAAACGGATTAAAATGATAATACGTATAAGAAAACCTATAGTTAATTAGTGAAATGTACGATGATTTAGTCATTAGTCTGACGTATCAGTTAATATATCAACAAAATATCTTGATAATTATATTATTTCATAACAAAACATTGAAAAAAACGCACTTTTGTGTCTGAACAAAAACGCACTTCAATCCAATTAGATGCATATTTTGTTTTTTATTTTTCTAGTTTCAATCCTTACCATCCCCTAAATGTTCTGAAGCCACTCAGCATAATTCGTGTATGTTTTTATTAACACAATTTTTATTTTGTCACAATATGTACCGTTCTGTACACTAGCAATACTTTTTAACGCCTCGTTTCCAATTCACAGTATAAATAATCAAGGATAAAGTGGGTGTGAAAGTTACATCCTCAAATTTCAAAAGAAAACATAAAAGGAAATAATACATCACTTGGTACCACTCCTACTTTCTCCCACGTCATTACAGAGACAAAATTCCCTAGAATATAAACTAAGGTTAAGGCTGATAACAAAATTATAGAGAATATGGTAGTTTTAGAAAATTATATAAATTATGACTTAAATATTAACTATTATAGACAATTTGTGCCATAATATTATCAATGTATTTTCAAAATTATTTTTCCAAGTGAAACTACACTGCTTGTCAAGGTAAACTTGCGAGACAAACTATACCACATATTCTCACACATTTATAAGCTTCCTATGCCCAAACACAAATTTCCTTTTTAAATACCCAAAATTTTCCTTTGCAGACTCTGAAGAAGCGAACGTATTTATGTCTCAAAGACTACGATGAGAAATATTTTGACTTCCACTGCCTAAAAAGTCCGCCCAAGGACGGCGTCGAATGGTACACAATCTGTGGCACTCCCTTTGAAAACAGAGAAGAGTATTCCACAATGATTTTGGCCATTACTGTCACTGCTATTTTTATATATTACAATCTTTTATTCAGATCTGCTCCTACTTTAAAATATGGTCCAAGCAGAGCTGAAAAAAAGTTGAAAACGAAATAATAATAAAAATACATAATAATAATAATAATAATTGTTTTATTACCTTGCACATTACACAATCGAACGTACATGTGTGTGTGATTTTATGAGGGTTACGTAAACATGGTGCCTCGTCCCTCCCATCAAAGTACATGAATAACTAACTACAACTTTTAAAAAGAATAAAAAAAACTAAAAAAACTAACTCAATTTTAATGCAAAAAAAATTAAAAAAATAAAAACTTACAAAAATAAAACTAAAAGCAAAACTATAATATTTTAATTAAAAAACTATGATAATTTTTTTTAGTAAAACTAAAAATTTTAAATAAAAACAGTCAACAACAAAATTCAAACGCAAAAACAAACCAATTTTATATCTTTTAAATTAATTAAATAAATAAATATATAAAATAAAATTTAATAAATTTATTTATTAAAACTTTTAAATTATTAAGAGAGTATCTGTAGCAAAAATATATATTTATCTAACTTGGAAGCCACTGGGGTGCTATTTTCATTACCATCTAAATTTAACAACGGGAATCGCCTTCATACAATACTAAGTTTGACTTCACGCTTATGTAATAATTTAACAAGAAAATAATGAGTGTATTATTTAGGGTTCAATAAATACCAATCAATAAGTGTGTCAACGCAACTATCATCATTACTGGCATTAAATTACATGAATTAATTCACAGATAAATCCGACTCTGTTGTGGTGCTTCGTGTTCGTGTGTGAATGAAACTTTCTAAAATATTTAAAACAATGAAACGTCAAATGATTAAATTGTAAATGTGACAATGCATACATGCACAGAGTCATATGCAGAAGAATAAACAGGCGAAATCGAACTGAAGATTTAAAAATCTTACTATAAATTGATAAAATCGAAATTTTTTTCAATATTTAAATTTTAAAACTTAAATTTTTAATTAATTAAGTAAATAATTAATTTTTAATTAAGTAAATAATTAACTAAATACGCTATCATTAAAATTAAACTTCAGAAAGAATTTAAAAAATAATAAAACTAACAATATTTTTAAGTACTGAAAAAAAAAATTTAATTAAATTGAGTACGAGTATGTCTGGTCAACCCAGGTTCATTAAAGCTACGAGCTGGCAAGCAACTGTGTTGTGAAACAATTTAGCTTCAAGAGTCGTCACTATAAAAGTTTATATTTTATAAATACAGAAATGTGAGTTTGACAAGAGGTAAAGTGCTTGTGTGTTTTCTTACAAACTAATCAACTGTGTAACCAACCGCACTTTTTGGTGATGTGAAAGTTTTAATATATCTAAGCTCACTAGCAACAAAATAAAGTTAGATAACTGTACTTAATATTATAAAATCCATTGTTTTATAATAAGCTTTCAACTGATGATATAATAATTGTGTATATCAGCAAAGTTCAGTCATGGCGTCTCAGACTGTTACAGAACCGAAGAATTGTTGCCTGTCACCTCTTATTCTTAGTCTACCTAACTTCGAAACTGTCAAACTATTTAAAAATAATTTTAAAAACGAATTAATATAATAAAATTTTTAAATATATTAAAAATTGACTTAAAACAAATATAATAAAAATTGATTTAAAACACAAACTATAAACCAAAAAAAATTTAAATATTTAACAATTCAGTAAATATTACATTCGTTAAAACATTAAACATGCAAGTTTTGAAAACTATGAAACATGCTACAGATAAGTTAAACCTTCCAATATCCCCAATTATGGGGGAGGGTAACTAGATTAAAACAGGATTAAATAATTGGTTAACTAAAAAAAAAAATTTAACTAAATTATAGCATGTCAAGATACTATAAGTGATTAATAGTTCTTTTTTAAATCATATTACCCCTAAAATCTACCAATATATATCTATGAAATTTGCATAAGTCATCAAACAAGATTTTAAAAACAACCCATAACAAGTAACTGTAATTGCCCTACGAAGTCTAATCCTATCTTTGCAATCAGTTATAACTACAAATTCAAAAATAAATCCCAACATACTAAAATCGCCTAAGAGTCTAACCCCATCATTGCAAATACTCAGCTACTGAAACAGAAAATAACATTAATGAGTCATTACTCTCAAATTTAAGAGTGTGATTTTAAAAAATTTTAAGTCCTAAAACCTTGACTTGAACCTGTGTGACAAGATAAAGAAGTATTCTACCGTATAAAATAATAAATAAATATTCTATATTGGTATGAGAATTATTCTGAAACCAAGTTGACATAAATCCAAGACTTAAAGAAAAAATAGCTAAAAAGTAGGCAACCATACCACTAAAAGAATGTATTTTCTTTAAAAGTTTATAAGGTATAAATTTTGGAATAAGAGAAGGATACTTCAAAAATAAACCTGCAAAAACTTGGGTTACAGTATAAATCACACAAATAAATCCCCAGTTTCCATGATACGTTACATAATGATCTAACCCTTTCCTGTTTTTATTCCAATATATGAAGATGAGACCAAGCGTTGCAAAAATTGCTGCTGCGACATTAAGTAACCAGTGATAATAAAACCTTTGAGATTTAGACTTCCACAATGATAAATTCGTAAATGCCAAAATTGATTCTGTCATCAACAAGCCATACTGGAAAATAAAATAGTTTTGACATTAAAAAGAAAAAAATTATATATATATATATATATATATATATATATATATATATATATATATATATATATATATATATATATATATATATATATATATATATATATATATATATATATATATATATATATATTATTTTTATTTATTTATTTTTTCCTGTACATACTATTACAAATCTAATTTGACTTGGAAAATTTTGAAAGCAATTATGAATGCATATCTACATAACATTCTCTTTTATGTGTTTGAAATATTAAAGAAAATGGTTCGAAATAATACAGATAGATTTCTTGGTAGGGTAGATTTATGGTAGATGGATTTTAATAATAAAAATATATAATTCTTAAATTAGAATTACGAAAAATGATTTGATATGTATGGGTAATTAATTAAATTTGAGGAAAATTTTTTTTTTTGATGTTACATGAAAGTGTCAAAAAATGATTTAAGAGTTTCGGAAAGAACTTATAAAATGCTTAGAATATAAAGGTTGTCTAGTGGGCTATATATTAGTATTTGGAATTAATGAACCTGTTGCAGAATTATTACATGATGGAAGAGAGTTCTGCATGAAGCAAGAGAGGAACAATCAGTCGTAGTAAAATTGTACAACTCTTAATTTTCAGCTCAGGTTCAAACTTAATATACAATTCCACTTCTTACGCAATCTTAAAAAGACGAACCTCTCCACTCTGACTGTGGGCTCAGTCTTTATTATGTCCAAATTTGACAACTTTGGTAAGTGCTTCAATCCTAACTCCACCTTATAAAGGTGTGAAAAGTGGCTTCCAATAAACCTCTATATTCCAATAATCATAGAACTATGAATTAATTATTACATTCTAGAATGGTGAAGCAGATCTACTAATTGTTCATCCTAAAAAGTGCCCATCCATTAACTTTTGAATCCACATCTTTGACTTGATTGGTAAAGTAGATTACTAGTTATTTAACCCAAACACTGGACAGTATTTCAGTAGTGCTTTACCTTTAATTATTAAATTCATGCAATTTTATCTTCAAAATACCACATTTAAAAGAAAAATAATAATTTAAAAAAAATTAAATATAATACAGTAAAATAAATGAAAATACTCACTGCTAATGCCATACAAAATGGGTGAAGAGAAAACAACGATGTTCCTGGCTGACTAATGTAAATTATATAACCCAAAAATAAAACTGGTAAAATGTGAAAAATTTTGAGCATTTTTATATTCTGTTGCTTTACCTAAATTAATTATATAACTAATGAAAATAAAATTAAGTACAAGTATTTAATAATAATAATAATAATAATAAAAGTTTACTTACAATATATGGAAGATAAAAAATAATCAAATGTATATACCTAGAAGCTTCTAAATAATTTTACTAGTTTGAAAATTACGGATAAAGCCTACAGCATATTAATTCAAATGTTGTGGTAGTATCAACTACTGCTAATTCAAATATTTCAAATATTGTGACACTTTCATTTATCCAACTGCAAATATTTGTACTTCATTGCTGAAACATATTACAGATCTACCAAAATAAATCTAACTCAGAAAACTCACTACCTATATTCTTTTTATTACAAGTTTTTGAAAAATACAATAGGCCCTTAGTTCAATATTGTTTGATAAAAGAATAAAATTTTTGAATAATAATTTAATAATTAATTTTCATAAAGATACTGATCTTTCAGCTTCAGTGATCCTGATGGTGGCCTAATGATCATTAAAGTTGGAGGATGACAGAGAATGGAAATTGAAGTATATATATATATATATATATATATATATATATATATATATATATATATATATATATATATATATATATATATATATATATATATATATATATATATATATATATATATATATATATATATATATATATATATATATATATATATATATATATATATATATATATATATATATATAAAAAAAAAAAAAAAAAAAAAAAAAAAAAAAAAAAAAAAAAAAAAAAAAAAAAAAAAAAAAAAATAAAAAAATAAAAAAAAAAAATAACTAAGAGTAATAATTATGATCATTTAACAATACATTATCATTTGGCTTTGCATTACCCGATTGCTGCATCGGTATAGGAGAGTATAATATAAAATTTTATAGCTATTTCGGAACTAATAAAAAAAGTCAATAAAAACTATTTTTTTAAGTATATTAAACTATAAAAATTTTACAAAATATATTGAATTAGTTAAATTGAAGTAATGAAAATATTTTCTTTTCTTTATTTATATATTTTAATTATTATGTACCATTAATATTAAAGACCCAGATTTTGCTAGGTTAGATCTACTTGCTGGCCATTAGGCGTAATTTTATCCTTTATGTTCAGGTTGGGTTAAGTCGAACTAGATCTAACAAATTAGTTCAACTTAACCAAATCCAGACTTAAAGGGTAAAAGTACTCCTAACAGCCAGCAAGTAGGTCTAACCTAGCAAATGCTGGGGTTTTAATATTAATGTTACATAATTAAAATATGTAAATAAAGAAAATATTTTTATCACTTCAATTTAACTAATTCAATTTATTTCAAAATTATTTTTATTGTTTAATACATTTCAAAAAAAAAATTTTTTTCTTTTACCTTTTTATTAGCTCCAAAATAGCTATAAAATTTTGTATGATTACCTCTTACACTCATACAGCAACCTAGTAGTGCAAAGCCAAATGAGGCTTAGGTGCAGATTGTTTCCGAGTTTCAATATTTTTTTATGTTGATATTTTGTGTAAGGACCCACAAACACAGTACAAATGTGACTCTTTTTTATTATTACATTTATTAGCTTTTCTAGCAAGACAATTGCAAAGATCACATGCTGTTGGAATTTAAATACTTTACCCAGCAACCACTGGGTGACTGGGAGTGGACCCATACCGTAGTTAACGTCACCAGTCACCACGTATCATTTACTATGAACCAATGGTAAATTGATCGTGTTGCCATATAAATATATTTAATAGCTATATTTCCGCTGAATGAAAGAATAGTTACGATAGTTTAGACTTTAATCAAAACAATGAAAAAATAGAGAGTAAGAACAGAAAATCATATATATATATATATATATATGTATATATATATATATATATATATATATATATATATATATATATATATATATATATATATATATATATATATATATATATATATATATATATATATATATATATATATATATATATATATATATATATATATATATATATATATATATATATATATAATCCTCCTCCTACTCCTTCTCCTCATATATGTTTCATGCCTTTACCTGTGATTAATTTAATCAGGTGCATGGGCTTCTGAAATCTGTGAACGTTAGGAAGGCAAGCGGCCCGGATGGCATTCCTCTCCGAGTTTTAAGGGAGTGTTCCTCTGAGCTAGCTCCATCCTTCGTTCAACTTCTCTCTCTATGCCTCAATACTAGTACTTTTCCTCAGTGTTGGAAGCGCGGATTAGTCCAACCTATTCCGAAAACAGGTAATTGCTCTGATATTTTTAACTATCGCCCTATAGCTCTCACTTGTATTCTGTCTAAGATCTTTGAAACCCTTCTAAACTTTACATTTCTTAGATCATCTGGAATCTCACTCTCTTCTTTTTAATCATCAGTATGGCTTTCTGCGCTCGAAGTCTACTGGTAATATACTCTCCTATATCACATATCTATGGTCTTTTGCCCTTAGGGACCATGGGGAGACTTTGTGGTGGCGCTTGACATATCTAATACATTTGACCTTGTGTGGCATGCGTTACTTCTCTCTGAGCTCCCCTCCTTTGGATTTCCTCTTTCTCTTTGCTTACTTATGTCTAGCTTTCTTTCTAATCGTTCCATTTCTGCTGCTGTTTATAGGGCGACTTCTTCTCCCTTCTCTGTCAATAGTGGTGTCCCTGAGAGTTCTGTTAGCCGATAAAATGAAGGGTTTCAACTTCATATATGCCCTTATTAGAGTCATTTCAAAAATTTAATAATTTTTAGTGGACAGGGAAAATAGAACAATTGACTGATTTGTAAAGAGAACTGGGAAATATAATAATGATTTAAAAGTAAGAAAACTATATGATTTAAAAGTAAGAAAACTAGGAAATATCAAATGATGACTTAGATTTAATAAGAAAACTAGTTTTCTGGACATCTGTCTTATCTCCTACTCTATACGTACTTTTCATTAATGATCTTCTCAGTTGATCGTCTAACCCTGTCCATTCATATGTCGATGACTTGACTCTCCATTCTTCTACTCATTTCAAATCTGTTCCCTCCTTTGCATCTAGAGTTGACTTTCTTCTTCATCTTTCAGATTCCATTCTTGAAGATCTGAATAGAATTTCCCAGTGGCAAGCTTGTGAAATTCAACTCTTTAAAAACTGAACTTCTAAAGATCTCCCCCTCAAAGACACCTCCTAACTTTTTTATTTCTTTTGATGGTTCTTCCATCCCTCCTGTTGGCAATATAAATATTCTTGGCCTTTACATAAACAAAAAATGTCTTGGAAACCTCACATCACAATGATTGCTAGGTCGTCCTCAAAGAAGCTGAGAGCTGTTTTTGGCTGCGAGAATTTTTTCCTTCTTCGCAGATACTCCAATTATACAAGGGTCTCATCGCCCTTGTATGGAATACTGCTCTCATATCTGGGGCGGCTCAGGTTTCACCCGTCTTTGGGATAGGGTTGAGACAAAGGCTAAAATACTTATAAACAGTTCCACTCTTACAAATTCACTTGACCCTTTATCTATGCGACGTGAAGTTGGTGCCCTGTTTCTTTTCTATAGGTACTACAGCAGCAAATTTCGAGGGAACTGTCCACCAGCATACCTTCACCTTTACGGCTTCCTCGTAGCACAAGGGGTGCATTGTCTGCACATAAATTTTGTGTAGACATAGGAAACTCCAGGCTTGCTCGTTATGGTGTCTCCTTCTTTCCAGCAACCTCTATTTTGTGGAATTTTCTCCCATCTTCTGAGTTTCCTGCTGAATTTAATCTCCATTCCTTTACACCCCACGTCTGTGCTCACCTACGAAATTTTCGTTAGGTGTGGCTTGTGAGTTGTTTTATCTTTTCTATTGCTCTAAAACCCTCTCCTTGAATAGGGTTCTTCCCATGAGCGGTGGTGATGTGTATATATATATATATATATATATATATATATATATATATATATATATATATATATATATATATATATATATATATATATATATATATATATATATATATATATATATATATATATATATATATATATATATATATATATATATATATATATATATATATATATATATATATATATATATATATATATATATATATATATATATATATATATATATATATATATATATATATATATATATATATATATATATATATATAATAAAGACTTCCTTTATTTTCTTGTTCATGAGAGATATGGAAATATAATTTTGGTAATTATGATACCACCTATATTGGGAAGACTACGAGAAGTCTTTCAACCCTCATTGTTGATGGCAAAGGTTCTTCCTTAAAAACTCTGGACCAACTGCATCATCCCCTTCATTCAGCTATTAATTTTCATTCTTCTCAATTAAATCAAACTATACAGAATTAAAGTTGAATGAAAATTTTAGATTTTGAGCATGAGATGGACCTCCATACGTTGCAATCTCTGCATATTTGGGCACTACAAATGTCCACATATAAAAAGTTGGAAAGAGAACCACCTGCCGTTGAAGCACACATAGACAAGAGATAGAGCACCAAAGTATCTTTAAGATATAAAAAAAATAGAGTAAATATAACTTGAAAGCGAAGAACAGTTTATTAATTTATCATTGACCCAATCTTAATTCTAAAAATAGGTTGAGTCGACTCCATCTCATATTTTTAAACATTTATTCCATACAGAAAAGGAGTAAACCCTTTCTTGGCTTTTGACTTTAATCAAGAAAGAGAACTCAATTAGAGAGTCTCCACTAGGAATCGAACCCTGAACTCTTGTCACAAGAGTCTGATTAGTTATCACAAAAGTTATGATAACAAAATTGTTATTAAGGATAAAAAGTCCCTGAATAGAATTCGCAGATTTATATATATATATATATATATATATATATATATATATATATATATATATATATATATATATATATATATATATATATATATATATATATATATATATATATATATATATATATATATATATTTTAATATTCATATCTCACGGGCATTGCCCTATTAGAGGAAAGGTACTTTTCTAGGTAGAATTTACCTAGGATCCACAAGAGAGATCGAACCGGAGTGAGTCAATCACTCTACCGTTTGAGCCACTGTAGACAGAATGCGGTTACCATTGCAAACAGTTTGAGCGTGAGATTTTGAAGGCAATTTTTTTGTCCATGTTATTACTTAGGATGATTATACTTGGTCACACCGGAAATGATAAAGCTCTTGGGAGAGATACGAAATTGGACGAGTGGAATTAATGACATTTAACTTTGCATCAAAAACACATAGGAAAAAATTGGGAGTACATTTAGACATATATATATATATATATATATATATATATATATATATATATATATATATATATATATATATATATATATATATATATATATATATATATATATATATATATATATATATATATATTATCAACTTATAAAGCAAACCAATAGTTTCAGGACACGAAGCCAATTTTCCTCTCTCTCTCTAATAATAATAATAATAAAATAATAATAATAATAATAATATAATAATAATAATAATAATAATAATAATAATAATAACCTTCAAATTTCCCAGTCTTACCTTTCCTACATTTATTATTCTCCCTCTCTAATACTTTCCTTTCCCCCCCCCCATACCCCTCCTTCTCCTAAATTCACACCTCCAAAAATGTCTCTCTCTCTCTCTCTCTCTCTCTCTCTCTCTCTCTCTCTCTCTCTCTCTCTCTCTCTCTCTCTCTCTCTCTCTCTCTCTCTCTCTCTCTCTCTCTCTCTCTCTTTCCTTGAGTTCCTCATCCTCCTTTCGCTTTCTATGTTTTTTTTTTTTGCTCCGGAACTAAACTTATTCTCCAATTTCGCGAACACTCCCACACCCCATATATATATATATATATATATATATATATTATATATATATATATATATATATATATATATATATATATATATATATATATATATATATATATATATATATATTATCATTATTACAATGGGGGCTCCTCTCAATTCTGTAATTACCGTCCCATTTCTGTAACCTCTGTTCTTTCTAAAGTTTTCGAATCAATCGTTAACAGGAAGGTTTGAAAACATCTCAATTCTTCTAATCTTATCTCTGATCGTCAGTATGGCTTTTGTAAGAAACGCTCTACCGGTGATCTTCTTTCCCTTCTCACCGACTCTTGATCCCCGCTTTTCGGCGTTTCGATGAATCCTTTGCTATCGCGCTGAACATATCGAAAGCTTTCGATAGAGTCTGGCACAAAGCTTTGATTTCCAAACTTTCTTTTCGGAATCTATTTTTCTCTGTGATTTTCTTTCCAGTCGTTCTATAGCAGTTGTTGTAGACGGCCACCGTTCATCCTTTAAATCTATTAATAGTGGCGTTCCTCGAAGATTTGTCCTATCCCTAACACTTTTTCTACTTTTCATTAATGACCTTCTCTCTGTTACTTCATCTCCTATCCACTCCTATGCCGATGGCATACTCCTTTCAGCTTGAAAGACGCCCCTCTCAGCAGTTGTTAATCGTCGATAGAATGGTGGTCTTGGAGCAACTAACCTCTGATCTTCCTCGTATTTCAAATTGTAATGCGAGAAAACATGGTCGTTTTCAATGCCTCAAAAACTTAGTTCCTCAATCTGTCTACTCGACATAACCTCTACAAAACTGTGATATCTTCTTTGAAAACACACAACTCAAACCTTCATCTCTCTTTAATATCCTTGGTGCTTCTTTTTCTCATGATCTTTCATGTAAAGATCACATTACTTCTCTTTTTAAACAAGCGTCTAAGAGGTTAGGTGTTCTGAGGTGCTTTCAGAATTTCTTCACCCCACCCCAATTGCTTGCTTTTATAGGGGTGTTGTTTGCCCCTGTATGCAGTAGGTATCACACATCTGGGGTAGTTCCACTCATACAGATCTCCTTGAAAAGGTGGAGTCTAGGGCTTTTCGTCTCATCAACTCTTTCACTCTCACTAATTCTTTCCAATCACTTTCTTCCCGTCGAATTGTTGCGTCACCCTCTCTAGGCTATAGCTATTACAATCGACACCGCTCTTTTAAACTCTCTTGTCACATACTTACTCTGTTGGGAAGAGCTTGTCCGACACGCCTTTCTACACAGTCTCTTTCATCCTCTGTTCAATTCTCCGACCTCAAACTTAACCGCTATGCTCAATCTTACATGTACTCTACTGGTAAAGCCTGAAAGACACTCCCTTTATCTATTTTTCTTACTTTATGTAACTTACACACATTGAAAAGAAGTGTATCGGGACATGTCAACTTTAACTTCTCAAGATTTCCGATTTTTCTCTAACTAACTCTAGTGGAAATTTTAGTAGGAGTCCGGCCTTTCCCCACCAGAGGTGAAATAATATATATATATATATATATATATATATATATATATATATATATATATATATATATATATATATATATATATATATATATATATATATATATATATATATATATGTGTGTGTGTGTGTGTGTGTGTTATGTGTGTGTGTGTTCGTGTGTGCGTATGTGTATGTGTATGTGTGGGTGTGTTTGTGATTAAATGGTTGAAGTCAGTTTAGAGAGTACAAAAGAGCATTACTTTTACGAAAAATAAAAAGGGTTATAATATTTAACGGGTGGCGAAGAAAAATAAAAGCCGTAGCCCAGGACACATTTCTTAATATTTTTTCTGTTCTTCTTATTTATAAGTGTTGCATCTATGATTTCAGCAATGTATTCCTACGTAAGAATAAAAATCAAGGTTTTGTATTATAAGAAAGTTCTGAAAATTTTATTTACATAAATATAAAGAAGGTTGTAATAAAAGATAAGAGTTCGAGGGGCGGGGGATGTGAATAACAGTCCCCCTTCCCCTCCTCTCCATCCTTCCCGGAAAGAAATGTAAAATTAAAAGGTAATAATGATAACAAAAATATGAAAATAAAAAAAAAATACCTTTGGGGTAAAGGTAAAATTTTTCTAACAAACCTGACCGTCATTCCCCCCCCCCCCCTTCCTTCCTTTACACACAAGAATAAAATATAATAAAATAATATTATATATAATAATATATTGTAATAATAATCATTCCAAATTTGATATATATACAGAACAATTGTCCCGCAGAGAAGGGGTAAAAAAAAATTGATAGGTATTTAAATGTGAAAATTAAAGTAAAGTATATTATAAATATTGCAGTCAACCCAACTTCTTTTTCTAAACAAGCTCCTAAGAGATGAGGTGTTCTGATGCGCCTTCAGAATTTCTTCATTCCACAATTTCTTCTTCTTTATAGGAGTGCTGTTCACTCCTGTATGGAGTACGCATCACCCATTTTTTTTAACAGTTCACCACCACTCACGGACAAAGCTCTTTACAAGGAGGAGGCGCATGCAATAAAGAAATGAGGAAGAAAACCTTCCCAGAACCCGAACCTAACGCACATCCTTCAGGTGGGAGAAGACGGAAGCCTTGAAGACAGGAAGTTTAAATTCAGGAGGAAAAAAAGATGAGGGTAGGGAGTTCCACAGAACAGAGGTTATTGGAAAGAAGGAAGCCCCAGAACTGGCATGCCTATGGTTTTCAGCATCTACCCAAAATTTATGCGAAAACAAGGCACCCCTTATGCAACGAGGGCGACGCAATGGAGGTGGAATGCGAGAGGCCAATTCCCTCGAGCACCTGCCTTTGTAGTACCTATAGAAAAGAGATACAGGACCAACGTCACGTCGCAGAGATAGAGGGTCAAGAGAGTTTGAAAGTAGGGTACGTTTATTAATCTTTTAGGGTTGGACTCAACCCTATCCAAGAGAATGAAGGAACCGGCCCCTCCCCCCAAATGGGAGAACAGTACTCCATACAAGGGCGAATAAGACCTTTATATAATTGGAGTAACTACGAACAAGAAAAAACTCCCGCAACCTGAATAGTGCTCCCAGCTTCTTAGAGGCCGCCCTAGCAACCATTGTGATATGTGATTTCGAAGACAATTTATTGTTCATATTTAGACCAGGAATGCTAATGTTATTTACAGGTGATAAGGGAAAGCCATTGAAGAAGATAGGAAAGTTGGGAGTTGTTTTAGAGAGGGAGATATGAAGAAATTGAGTTTTTAATGAGTTGAACTTCACAAGACTGCTATGGCCCCACCGGGAAATCCCATCCAGATCGGCAAGAATTGAATAGGAAAGTTGAAGACCAGAATCAACCCTAGAAGCAAAAGAGGGAAGCAGCTTTGAAATGAGAAGAAGAATAGAGAGTTGATTCATCAGAATAAGAGTGAACAGAGTTAGAAGTGGAGTTGAGAAGATCGTTATATATATATATATATATATATATATATATATATATATATATATATATATATATATATATATATATATATATATATATATATATATATATATATATATATATATATATATATATATATATATATATACATACTGGTTCATAATCAATAAAGATTTCACTACCTCACTACGAAGGGGAAACTTAATTGTGTGGTTTTCCCAACCAAAGAAATTCGTGATAGTATATTTCTTTAAATTGCTAGAATCCTTTAAAATATATTATTATTATTAGTAGTAGTAGTAGTACTAGTAGTAGTAATAGTAGTATCACTACTACTTCTACTATTATTATTACTATTATTATTATTATTATTATTATTATTATTATTATTATTATTATTATTATTATTATTATTATTATTATTATTATTATTATTATTATTATTATTATTATTATTATT
>SEYY01011670.1:150000-157500 GCA_009176605.1 Armadillidium nasatum | reverse complement strand
TATGATTAGAAATTTGCTGATCATGGCAACAAATGAATGGCCGGAGGGAACACAGAGTAATTTTGAACTAAAAATTATATATATATATATAATTTTTTAACAAGCAATTACGTATCTTTATGTTCTTTCTAAACTGCGAGAATGCGCATT
Organism: Armadillidium nasatum; assembly: GCA_009176605.1. NCBI lineage: Eukaryota > Metazoa > Arthropoda > Malacostraca > Isopoda > Armadillidiidae > Armadillidium > Armadillidium nasatum. The sequence goes on along the minus strand of SEYY01011670.1, from coordinate 157,350 downwards.
CGTTCAGTCGTTTATGTTCTTTTTAAACTTCGAGAATGCGCATTCACTCAGTCGAACTGCGAGAATGCGCATTCGCTCAGTCGTTTATGTTCTTTTTAAACTTCGAGAATGCGCATTCACTCAGTCGAACTGCGAGAATGCGCATTCGCTCAGTCGTTTATGTTCTTTTTAAACTTCGAGAATGCGCATTCGCTCAGTCGTTTAGAAAAGACTCTTTTTTCATTTGGCTAAAATTTGAGTTTGAATTTTATTATTATAATTACTTGTTACTTATTATTTTTATTTTATATTTTACTTTATATTTTATTCATTATTTTTATTTTATATTTTATTATTTTTATTTTATATTTTAATGGGCTTTGCCTCGCGCTGCAAAAAATGTAACAACATTTCGTTGGGACAAGTGTTTAAAATGTCACAACAAAATTTTCAGAACAGAAAAGACATGTATATATATATATATATATATATATATATATATATATATATATATATATATATATATATATATATATATATATATATATATATATATATATATATATATATATATATATATATATATATATATATATATATATATATATATATATATATATATATATATATATATATATATATATATATATATATATATATATATATATATATATATATATATATATATATATATATATATATATATATATATATATATATATATATATATATATATATATATATATATATATATATATATATATATATATATATATATATATATATATATATATATATATATATATATATATATATATATATATATATATATATATGCAATCTCTTAATTATGATTTCTTTACGAATGACGTCATAGTAAATTTATCAACTTTGACCAAGGATGTGTGACGTCATAGCGGATATATATAATTCCTCAAAGAGTAATAAAATAGATTCACAATTAAATGAAAGAAGTTTGTCCTGATCATGGAGCCCTCTGGTGGACTTTCTCTGAAACTTTCGAGAAGAGAAAGATTAAAGACCAATGAAGTAAAAAATGGAAAAAAAATAAATAAATAAATAAAATAAAAATAGGGATGATTGATGTATCGAAGGAAAGACCATAATTTTTTATGCATAAAAAAAAATTTATTTTCATAATTATTCTATCGTAATAGAGGTTATAGTCCTCCTGGAGACAAATATAAAAAAGTGCATTGGTAATTGCATTAAAGGTCAACCTTGAAGCATTCGAGGTGCAATATTAGTAGTAGTAGTATTTACACTTGTCCTCGAGATATAAAAGACTCAGCAGTAGTAGCTGTAGTCAGCCTCGAAGCATAATAGGTTCAATACTAGTAGCAGTAATTGTCGTGCACCAGGCAGGTACTAGAAGTGAGAGTAGTAGTAGTAGTAGTAGTAGTAGTAGTAGTAGTAGTAGTAGTAGTAGTAGTGTAGAAGTAGCCCTCAAAGTGGAAAAGATCGAATAGCAGATACAGCAATCAGTCTCGAAGCTCAAGAGGTTTATTGATGGTATAGTAGTTACTCTCGAAACAGTAGCTGTAGTAGATTTCCATGAACATAAGTTGGGCATTTGTAGTTTTAGCAGTTCCTCCCAAGAACCAGAAGTACAGTTGCAGTAGTACTAATAATAAAACTAGTAATAAAAGTAATAGCATAGCGCTAGTAATAGTAGTATCGCATAGCAATCCCCCTTGAAGCGTACGAGGTACATTAGTAGTTGTAGCACTTGTTCAGAAGAAAAAAATGCAATAGGAGTAATTGTATTTTTAGTAATCACCATCGAGGTACAAGAGGTGCAATTCTAATAGTATCAGCAATTTCTCCAGAAACACAACAAGAGTAATGATAATATTAGTCACCTTCGAAGCAAAAACTTGAAGCTGTTGTTGTAGTAGTCGTTTCCAAAAAAAGTACTAGGGGTATAGTAGTAATAGTAGCAGTAGTAGTAAATAGCAATAGTTACCCTTGAAGCACGAGAGCAGTTAAAGAGATACAATAGTTTTTAGTAATATCAGTGGTTCCTTGAAGCTAAAGAGGTAGGCGTAGTAGTTAAAGGCAGTTTCCACTGAAACCCAAGAGATGCAACAGTAGAAATATCAGTCGCTCTCGAAAGTGCAAAAAGAATCCCAACTTTTCTAATAAAATTGTCAAAAATGGCAATTTCAAACTAAGTACTTTGTCATCTTTTTTCCCCATTTCCTTCTGAACTGTATAAGTTTGACAATTTTACCGTGTACCTTGGCATAACAGTATAATATTTGACTCACGCGCTTGAGGGCGCCGGTTCGAATCCACTTGCGGATCCTAGGTATTATCTACCTAAAAAAAGTTCATTCCTTTTATAGGGCAATATTCTTAAGATATGACCTTTTAATATCGATAACAATAATTTCTTAGTTATACTACTTTTACCGTTTGAATATAATCTCTCTTCCTGTTACGTGCTTTTACTCCCACCATGGAAAGCTATATTGGCTCTTGATATGTGTTTTCTTATTACTCAACTTTAAATATGGTTAGCATTCCTCATTGATGGTAGTTTTCAAAAATATTAACCATGGCAACTAATGATAGGATCTATTTAACAATCCTCCCTATTTGAAAGAATATTTGACATTTGAAAGAAATCGAACACTTTTTTTTTTATAAAGAAATAAATTATGGTAATATATATTTAAATGTGAAGCTCAAAAAATAAAAAAATATATAACTTTCTTTACCGTTTTTCTTCATTTAATTTTTTTTAGTTTGTGTCCGAATACGTTTAAATGAATCATTAAAATTAATAAAATGATTTTTATTAAATATAACAGTTAAATATTATTGAGTAAACTGTACCAACAGAAAAGAAGCAGAAATACAGCTAAAAATTTCAGTTATTTTTAAAACCATAAAACAACTGGGTTCAGAAATTGTCGCTGCCGCGGTATAACGGTGGAGTGATCATCTCAATTGCTTGAAGTGGTGCTGGTTCGACCAGTGCCCTTAAAGTGAAAACTTTATATAATTTATATAAGGTCCATTTTTGAGTATTTTTTTTTTTTTTTTTTTTTTACAAAGGGCCACCACTCACGGGCAGGGATGCTCTTTTGGGGATTTTCCCAGTACGAATAAGTATAGATTTTCTGTCTTTCAATAGAATGGATAAAATTAAATATATTTTTCATGTTTTGTGGATTTTCCATTATTTATGGATTATCTTTAAAAGGAAATCTCAAATATTTGGGGATTTTCTTTTTTCATTTCTGTTTTTTCTTTCACAATAAAAATTTAAAAGTAAAAAAAAGGAAAGAAAAAAAAAAATATATTCAAAAAAAAAAAAAAAAAAAAAAAAAAAAAAAAAAAAAAAAATGTTTTTTTTTAATTAAATTTCTTTTTATTAATTAAAAATTTTAATAAAAAAAAAAAAAAAAAAAAAATTTTTTTTTTTAATTTTTTTAAATTTCTTTAAATGAACAAAAATGTTAGTTTTTTAATTAAATTTTTTTAATTTAAAAAGTTTTTAATTATTTTGAACAAAAATGTTTTTTTTAATTAAATTTCTTTAAATGAACAAAAATGTTAGTTTTTTAATTATTTTGAACAAAAATGTTTTTTTTTTAATTAAATTTCTTTCAATGAACAAAAATGTTTTTTTAAGTTAAATTTTTTTTTAACTTAAAAAGTTTTAATCATTTTTAACAAAAATGTTTTTCTTAATTAAATTTCTTTTAATTTAAAAACGTTTATAAATCATTTAAAAAATTTCTTTTTTATTTTTTTTCAAACTTAAAAAAAGTTTAAAATCATTTTGAACACAATTTTTTTTTTTATTTTTTTTTTTATCAAATTTCTTTTAAAAATATCAATCTGCTCCAATTTAGTTTATTTCTTAATAATTATTTTGATAAGTCGTTTGTAAAATAAGAAAATCTTTTTTATAAACATTATTGAAATAGTAAATAAATTAAAATACCTCAAACACAAGTCAAAATACTTCAAACACAATTCAAAATACTTCAAACACAAGTCAAAATACTTCAAACACAATTCAAAATACTTCAAACACAATTCAAAATACTTCAAACACAATTCAAAATACTTCAAACACAATTCAAAACTACTTCAAACACAATTCAAAATACTTCAAACACAATTCAAAATACTTCAAACACAATTCAAAACACTTCAAACACAATTCAAAATACTTCAAACACAAGTCAAAATACCTCAAACACAATTCAAAATATCTCAAACATAAGTCAAAAGACCTCAAACACAAGTTTCATAATAATAATTCTAATAATAACAATGGTAAAAACATTTTTTTTCTTCGGTTCCGCAACCCTCCTACTAAATTCCCAAAGAAAATATTAATTATAATGGAAGAGTATTTATACTTTATAATAAATAAATATAACAATAAACTCAAAGAAACTCTATAAAGTTCCAAAACAAAATACAGAATTCCTAAGAAACATTGCCCTTAATTGACCCCAGTGGCAGAGTTTTTTGAGTGGATGGTTTGAATAACAAACCCCCCCCCCTCCCCCTCCCCTATTTCAAAATTATCATGAATTAAAATATGAGGAAAAATGGGGGGAAGTTTGAGAACTTTTCTAATGTAGAAAAAACAAAAAACAAAAAAAAAACGTCATCTAAAGCCAAGGTCACGTGGAACTTGAATTCAGACTTAAAGCCTCGGCATTGTGGAACTTAACTCTGGAACTCAAAATTAACTTTATGTAAAAACTTAATAATAGTAATAATAATAATAATAATAATTATAATAATAATAATAATAATAATAATAATAATAATAATAATAATAATAATAATAATAATAATAATAATAATAATATAATAAATAATAATAATAATAATAATAATAATAATAATAATAATAATAATAATAATAATAATAATAATAATAATAATAATAATAATAATAAGTAATAATAATAATAATGGAATTGTCGTTCACGTGATTTAGGAAAACTTGATTTGAAGCTTTGGCATTCACTTGAATCTTTTAACTTGAACTGACTTTTAAATTGACTTTATCCATATGAAACGTTTGACCCAACTTGACTTTACTTGAAAATTTTATTTGACATTTTTGAATTTTACGTAAATAAAAACTTTTAACTTGACTTTAAACTTTTATTAGACCAAAATCTTAAGATTTGACTTTAATTTGTAACTTTTAACTTGACTTCAAATTTTTGACTTGATTTTAAACTTGACTTGCAATTCTCAAAAAAAAATATAAAATAAATAAATAAAATAAAGAAAATAAAAAAAATTAAAAAAAAGACGAAACTTTTGATTTGACTTTAAATTTTCAAAATAAACTTGAAATTTTGAAGTTTTTGCATTTGAAAAGAAACTGTTCCGAATTTTCACTCAAATCATTAAATGAAAAATTTTTCCTTTTCACAAATTATTCAAAGATTTAAATGTTTTATGAAGAGAAAGTGAAAAAAATCACCAACAACAAAACATTAGTCCAATTATAATAATAATAATAATAATAATAATAATAATAATAATAATAATAATAATAATAATAATAATAATAATAATAATAATAATAAAAATAATAATAACATTCTAAAAATTGAAAAAATTATTGAGATCAATAAAATACTTTGAAAATAAAGATAAATTAATAGAAATAAAAAAAATTAATGAAAAAAAAGTGAAAATGATTAATTAATAATAAATTAAAAGGAATCAAAAGAGAAAAAAAAATAAAAAATAAAAAAAAAATCAAGGAGATGAAATGAAAAAATAAAAAAATAAATAAAGATGAGGCAAGTAAATTAAGAAAAGAAAAAATAATTATAAAAGAAAAAAAGAAAACCAAAATATTTAAAAATATAAAGAAAAATTTGAGAAATTAATTGAGAAAAAGATATAAAAAAGAAAATAATTAAAGAAAATTAGAGATAAAGAAGGAAAATTTAGAGTTTAACAGAATTTAAAGAAAATTAGAGATAAGGGAAGAAAATTATAGTTTAACAAAAATTTTGAAAAATTAGAGATAAAGAAATAAAATTTGGGTTTAAAAGAAATCAAAGAAAATTAGAGATGAAGAAAGAAAATTAGAGTTTAACAGAAAATAAAATATAAAATTAGAAATAGAGAAAGAAAATTAAAATTTAAGAAAATTAGAGATAAAGAAAGAAAATTAGAGTTTAACAGAAATTAAAATATAAAATTAGAAATAAAGAAAGAAAATTTGAATTTAAGAAATTAGAGATAAAGAAAAAAATTAGGGTTTAACAGGAATTAAAGAAAATTAGAGTATAGCAGAAATTAAAATATAAAATTAGAGATAATTAACAGGAATTAAGATATAAAATTAGAAAAATAAATAAAATAATAATTTAACACGAATCTAAAAAAAAATAAATATAAAAAAATAAAATAAGAGAAAGAAAGAAAATTGGAGTTTTGCAGGAATCAACATAAAATCAGAGATAAATAAATAAAATTTGAATTTAAAAAAAATAAAAATAAAATTACATTTTAACAGAAAATAAAGAAATTTAGAGAAAAAGAAAGACAATTACAGTTTAACAAAAATTAAGGAAAATTAAAGATAAAGAAATAAAATTACAGTTTAAAAGGAATTAAAATATAAAATTAGAGTTTATCAGAAATCAAAGAAACTTAGAGATAAAGAAAGGAAATTACATTTCAACAGAAATTAAATAAATTTATGGAAAAAAAGAAAATTAAAGATAAAGAAAGAAAATTAGAGTTTAACAAATTAAAATATAAAATTAGAGATAAAGAAATAAAATTAGAGTTTAACAGAAATTAAAGAAAATTAGAGTTTAGCAGGAATTAAGATATAAAATTAGAGGTAATAAATAAAATTAAATCTTAACAGGAATCTAAGAAAATTACAGATAAAGAAATAAAATTAGAGTTTAACAGAAATTAAAGAAAAATTAAGATAAAGATAGAAAATTAGAGTTTAAACAGGAATTTCAGTTTAACAGAAATTAAAGAAAATTAGACATAAAGAAATAAAATTAGAGTTTAACAGAAATTTAGAGAAAAAGAAAGAAAAGTTAATAATAATTAGAGTTTATCAAAAATTAAAGATAAAGAAAGAAAATTAGAGTTTAACAGAAATTGAAGAAAATTTTAAAGAAAAAAAAAACTGAAAAATATAAAAAAATTTAAAAAATATTTTTAAAGATAAATAAAGAAATAAAAAAATTATTTAAAAATAAAATAAAAAATAAATATTTTTAAAAAATAAATAAATAAATAATAAATATTAAATAATATTTCTAAGCAATAAAAATAAAGAAAAGAAAATTAAAGATACTGAATAAATTAAATTTAAAT
>SEYY01011670.1:145000-147500 GCA_009176605.1 Armadillidium nasatum | reverse complement strand
ATTATTATTATTATTATTATTATTATTATTATTATTAGTTAGTAGTAGTAGTAGTAGTAGTAGTAGTAGTAGTAGTAGTAGTAGTAGATGTTGTAGTTTTAGTAGCAGAAATAGTATTTTTAATATTTCTATTATTATTACTTTTATTTTTATTTTTTTATTTTTACTAATACTTTAAGTTGTGCTTTATTATTATTATTATTATTATTATTATTATTATTATTATTATTATTATTATTATTATTATTATTATTATTATTATTATTATTATTATTATTATTATTGTTATTTTTATTATTATTGATAATATATTATTATTACTACTACTATTTATGTCATTAGTATTATTAAAATTTAGTTACGCTTAATATAGCTAATCCTAATTAAAATAAAAATTTAATAGTATCAACACGTGCATGAACAGCTTTAACAAATAAATTTTAAAATAGTTTTTGTTAAAAATTATTATTTTTTACAAACATTCTTCTAATAATAATTATTATAACTGGATAACTTCATTTGACGAATTAAAATCATTTTATATTCCTTTAAGTTACCGTTCGAAATCCCGTTTTCTTTTATTAATTAAAGAATGGGAAAAGAAAACGTGCGTTTTCACTTGGCTCGCCAAACGGACTCTTGGAGTTCCGCATTCCGCGCGAGAATTCCAGCGACTCGCTTTTGCGAAAGTTTTCAGGTGGCACTCTGCTACTATGTGGGTAGGTGCCTATGGGCGGGGTGCCGGATATAATAAATGGTTCGGTTACTACTATGTGGGTAGGTGCCTATGGGCGGGGTGTCGGATATAAGAAATGGTTCGGTTATTATCATGTACGTAGGTGCTTATGGGTTGGGTACCGGATATAAGTTATGGTTCGATTGATACCATGTGGGTAGGGGTAGGTGCATATGGACTGAGTGCCTAATGTGTAAAATGGTTTGGTTGCTAACATATTAACCTAACGGTTGAGTTTTATATATGAACAACGGTTAGTTTATGTCCGGATTAACTGTCTAATAAGGGTTTTGTTAATACAGTTGTGTGGGTTTCCAGGGGTAGGGAGCCGGATGTGATTAATGGTAATGCTGTTAATTGATGGTAAGGGGTAGGGTGCTGGGTATGATTAATGGTACTTCTGATAATTGATTGCTAGAATGCCGTACGCGAGCACTTTAGGTTAGGGTTAGGTTAGGTTAGGTTAGGTTAAGTTAGGTTAGTGCTGGATATGATTAACGGTACTTCTTATAATTGATTGCTAGAATGCAGTACGCGAGCTCTGGTTTAAAATTGTTGCTATGTGGGTGGGTAGTTACGGATAAAGAATGAAATAGTTTTTTTATTCTTAGTAATATACCCATGGGCTAAATGTGGATGCCAAAAGTAGGCGGAGACGAATACGAGTAATGAGTGGTATGGTTGCTACCATATGAGAAGCCACTTGGAAATGGTTACGAGTGAGAGTGATTAGTATGCTCCAGTTTGGCAAGAAGTAGATTTATTCACTTATTATATTATTATTATTATTATTATTATTATTATTATTATTATTATTATTATTATTATTATTATTATTATTATTATTTTTATGAGCTTTAGGAAAGAAATTTAATTTTATTGTATATTCAACAGTTATAAATACTATTAAAATAATTGCAAAAGTTGAATAATAATAATAATAATAGAAGAGTCGGAAAATTTTATTATAATCTTTATTATTATTATTATTATTATTATTATTATTATTATTATTATTATTATTAGAGACAGACATTCTCACATTTTTTGGAATTTCGAAAGAAAGTGACGAATGAAAGGAGGGGGGCAAGAGTGAGGGGGGGGGAATAGAAATGGAAATTGGGGGATGTCCGTGTGTGCGAAGGAGAGTCCGATGGGGGGAATGGAGAAAAAGTTGGGGTAAGACGGAGTTCCATGTGATGGGGAGGAGAGTAGGGGATAGAAAAGTAAGATTAGGGAGGCGAGGAATAATTGAGGGAGTAAAAGGGGGGTAAGGGGGGGAAGACTGTTTCTGTATAGGTAGAAGAGTTTGACGACTAAGAATTAAGTGCTTTAAAGGGTAGTGTGGTAGGTGGCTGGTGTCTGTGGTATATATATATATATATATATATATATATATATATATATATATATATATATATATATATATATATATATATATATATATATATATATATATATATATATATATATATATATATATATATATATATATATATATATATATATATATTATATATATTTTATTTTATTATTTATATATATATATATATATATATATATATATATATATATATATATATATATATATATATATATATATATATATATATATATATATATATATATATATATATATATATATATATCCTAAAAATTACTCATCCTTTAAAATTGTCAATAAAAATCACTGACCAATACAATATTAGCGATGGTTCATAGTCTTTAAAATCACTGGGTTAAAAAAAAATTAGAGCCAAGGGA
>SEYY01011670.1:47500-142500 GCA_009176605.1 Armadillidium nasatum | reverse complement strand
TAAAATGTCCCAACGAATCGTTGGGACAAGGGGCAAAAATGTTCAACAAATTTTTTTCAGTTATTTTCTTTTTAGAAAATAAATCGGTGACGTGACTTTTCTTATGCTTAACATGTCTTTTCTCTATTGAAAATTTTACTGCGACATTTTTGCTTCTTGTCCCAACGATTCGTTAGGACAATTTTTGCAGTGTTGCGAACACCGGATCGATTCCTAACATGGTCGGACAATCTGAATATGGAGCGGTTAGACAGATTTTGAGTTTTGAATCTAACTCAAAGAGTTCTATAGTTTTGCTCTTTGAGAGTTTCAGGTTCGATTCCTCCTGGGAATCCTATAGGAAAATATATATATTATAGCACGCCCCTTGTATAGTGCAATGCCCCGGAGTAGAAGTTTTTAAATAAAATAAAATAATTTGGATAGGAGCCTGGGTTATTTATTTATTTATTTATTTATTTATTTATTTAATTTAGATACGTCATGTCCGGTTCATTTTTACACTCTCGCAAACTTCGACATTCCGTAGCATATAAATTACAATTCCATCCCTAAAACTCTATTCACTCTGATGACGTCATAATAACGCCCCTACGTCACAGTGACGTAATAGGGATAAAAGTATGACGTCACTATCGTTGGCCCATTCAGAAAAAATACGTAAATTTTAAAAGGTATCTTAACCTTTTTAAGATTATTATAGTCTTACTTACAAAGAATATTAATTTACCGAAACAAAATTAAAAAGCTATTTGTATTCAATGCTAATTTGGAAAAGTCTATGTCCGTACCCAAGTTTTTGGCATATGTGTGTGTGTGTGTGTGTGTGTGTGTGTGTGTGTGTGTGTGTGTGTGTGTGTGTGTGTGTGTGTGTGTGTGTGTGTTGTAGGCCATTTCGACAAGTCTTTCTTGAAATAATTCTTTAAAAATTATTATTATAAAATAAACTTGCGAAGCAACTTTCTCATAGGTAAAGTGCCTTTTTCTTTAAGAAAATTTATAATTATTATTATTATTATTATTATTATTATTAAGTGATAAACTGGTGAAGCTACTTTTCTAATACGCCTTTGTGCTTTTTATCTGAATTTCTAGGAATAAGAAATCAATGAGCATTTTTGGGGATTTTAATATCTCCTAGGTTAGGTTAGGTTAACGATTGATACTACAGAATTTTGACAGGGATATAAAATTACTTATCTCGCCTGTTTATTATGTTTAGTTACCAACTTTCATTCTTCTATCTGGCCTTTGGTATTTTAGGGCAATAAAAAAATTAGTTACGGAATGGTTGGTAATGTTATCTGATAATTAGGTAAAGAAAACTATGAATTTGATTTTTTTTTTTTTTAATCTTTTAATTTTATTCTTCGTTTATTTCGATGGAAAGGTTTAGTATTTATTTATTTACATATTGTACGCTTAGGTGAGGTCTATTTGCTGTCGGTTAGGCGTTAAAGTCAAGGTTAGGTTAAGTCAAAATAGTTTGTTAGATAAAACAAATTGTTAAATCTAAATAAAAAGAAAGGTGAAGCTCAAAAAAATAAAAAATAAAAAAGATTGGTGATATATATATATATATATATATATATATATATATATATATATATATATATATATATATATATATATATATATATATATATATATATATATATATATATATATATATATATATATATATATATATATATATATATATATTAAATTTATTGACGAATTTGAGTATGAGAAAAATGTAGGTACAAAGATCCACAACCCGACAGTCCCGAGCCCCACTTTCTGTCATTCACCTCCTTTTATCCGTCAAGTTGTTACCCAATATGACAAAAAATAATAATAATAATAATAATAATAATAATAATAATAATAATAATAATAATAATAATAATAATAATAATAATGATAATAAATGTTTGATAAATCAAAAAGGTCATATATATATATATATATATATATATATATATATATATATATATATATATATATATATATATATATATATATATATATATATATATATATATATATATATATATATATATATACAGGGGAGGGAAGGGAAGTAGCGCTCCCTTTGCGATGAGATTACCCCCCACTGGATATATGAGATGTTAAGGGTACTTTCTATCTCATTCCTGTACCCAATGGTACCCACCTTTCGCGCTTCTTCACCTTCTTCTACACGGAGAAGGGCTCCCTAAGGGTCTCCCTTCGCACACAATAAACACTATTACAGACAACGCGTCCTTTAAAAAAAAAAAATTATGACATCCTCAACAGTAGCCTCGGAGAAGCCCAGAGGGGCAACTTCCAAAAATAGTCCCTCATCCACCCTTTCCTCCAGCATCACTTAGGGAGTTGGTGGCCTCTGGTGATGGAGTTGGCGTCACCAAGATTTTGCAGCCGGCTTGTCCGGATGCATGGTCTATTTTTTTCATTATTCGCGATCTTCAATCCAATTTTTAATTTTGTTGAACACCACCTCTCTTCTTCTAGACTTCATCTCTTATTCTTGACAGAAATTCAGGTGCTTGAGCGTTCTGATAGCAAACCCTTTTCTATTTCCTCCTACAATCTCTATCCTCAATTTATGCCTAAAATTATAATTTCTTCTAAAGATGTTATTCTCTCTCTCTCTCTCTCTCTCTCTCTCTCTCTCTCTCTCTCTCTCTCTCTCTCTCTCTCTCTCTCTCTCTCTCTCTCTCTCTCTCTCTCTCTCTCTCTCTCTCTCTCAACTTCATTAATATTAAGAAGGAGTATGGTTCTGATGGCATCCCTCCTGTGGTTCTCAAAACTTGTGCTTCCGAGCTTTCACCCTGCATTGGTAAACTATTTCGTCTATGTCTTTCTACTCTAACCTTCCCTTCTTGCTGGGACCGTGCATTCGTTCACCCCGTGCCGAAGAAGCGGAACCCCTCTCAACTCTCTAACTATCGTCCTATTTCTGTAACCTCCGTTCTTTCTAAAGTTTTCGAATCTATCCTTAACAGGAAGATTTGGAAACATCTCAATTCTTCTAATCTTATCTCTGATCGTCAGTATGGTTTTCGTAAGAAACTCTCTACTTGTGATCTTCTTTCCTTCCTCTCTGACTCTCATTCCACAGCTATTCGGAATTTCGGTGAATCTTTTACTGCCCCGCTGCACATATCAAAAGCCTACGATAAAGTCTGGCACAAAACTTTTATTTAAAAACCTCACCCTTTCGGAAATCCTTCTCTCTGTGATCTCTCTAATTTCCTTTCCGGTCATTCTATAGCAGCTGTTGTAGACGGCCACCGTTCATCCTTTAAATTTATTAATAGTAGTTTTCCTAAGGGTTATGTCCTATCCCCAACACTTTTTCTTCTTTTCATTAATGATCTCTCTATTACTTCATCACCTATCCACTCTAATGACGATGACTCCACCCTTCATTACTCCTTTCAATTTGAAAGACGCCCCTCCTAACAGAAGTTAACTGAAGCTACAATAGGAGTCTTGGAGAAACTAATCTCTGATCTATCTCGTTTTTCGAATTGGGGCAGAGAAAACATGGTCGTTTTCAATGCCTCAGAAACTTAATTTCTCCTCTTTCTACTGGACACAGTTTTCCGCACAACTATAATATCTTCTTCAAAATCACACAACTCAAATCTTCATTTCTCCTAAATATTCTCGGTGTTTCTATTTCTCGTAATCTTTTTTTGGAAAGATCACGTTACTTCTCTTTCTAAACAAACTTCTAAGAGGTTGGGTGTTCTGAGGCGCCTTCGTATTTTTTTCACGCCACCACAGTTGCTTGCTCTCTATAAGGGCGTTGTTCACCCCTGTTTGGAGTATTCCTCACACATCTGGGGTGGTTCCACTCATACAGCTCTCCTTGAAAAGATGGAGTCTAGGGTTTTTCGTTTTATTAACTCTCCCGCTCTCACTAATACTCTCCAGTCTCTTTCTGCCCGTCGAATTCTTGAGCCACTCTCTTTATACTATCGTTGTTACAACGGACATTACTCTTCTGAACTCTCCCGTCGCATACCTCCTCCATCGAGAAGAGGTCGTGCGATACGCCTTTTCTACACAGTCTCATCCTTTCTCTGTCCAACTCTCCGACCCCAGACTTAACCGCCATGCTCAATCTTACATGTACTCTACTGGTAAAGTCTGGAACACACTCCCTTTATCTGTTTTCCCAACTTTCTTTGACTTGAACACTCAAACGCCGTGTATCTGGACATGTCGGCCTTTAACGACCAGGATCTGTTATTTTCCCAACTCTGGTGTAAATTGATAGGCCTCCGACCTTTTTTCACCGGAGGAGATATATAAAAAAATATATATATATATATATATATATATATATATATATATATATATATATATATATATATATATATATATATATATATATATATATATATATATATATATATATATATATATATATATATTACAGAGAAAAATTTTCCGCACGCCAGGACTCGAAACCACTGACAACAGCGTCGCCGTTAGACAGTGAACATAAGGCTCTACCACTGAGCTACGCCGCCTTCCCAAAAGAAGGCATAGTAGAACAGTTTTCAAGCACTTATGCTTCGAATCACTGTAGCAACTCGGTACCTATTTAAATCCATAGGAGGGTGCTTGGAACCCCTACTGGGGCTACATTGGCATTTTGTTGGGGGCTCCTGGGTTACAGGAGCAACCAACCAAGGTCAAGCAACGCCAACATGGGCACAACAACTGTTGCGACAAATTTAGCAATAATAAGACAGAGAAAAATTTTCCGCACGCCAGGACTCGAAACCACTGACAACAGCGTCGCCGTTAGACAGTGAACATAAGGCTCTACCACTGAGCTACGCCGCCTTCCCAAAAAAACAATTTTTCTCTGTCTTATTATTGCTAAATTTGTCGCAACAGTTGTTGTGCCCATGTTGGCGTTGCTTGACCTTGGTTGGTTGCTCCTGTAACCCAGGAGCCCCCAACAAAATGCCAATGTAGCCCCAGTAGGGGTTCCAAGCACCCTCCTATGGATATATATATATATATTATCATTTCACAGTTTCCTTGAAGCAACTGGTCTTCTGAAAATAAGTACATTATCAGCCTCTTCTGACAGACATAGGAAACGATTACTCCTTACTGTCTAGGAAACAGCTAACAACTTCATTGTATACTGCTTACAGAGTTTCCTTACAGCTCCAGGAAACAGACTCAGATAACAGGTCCACCAGATACTGCCTACAGCCTCTGCTAACAGCCGACATTCCCACCAACCGATTTTATTTAATGGTCGGTGGGATTCTCGTCTGTTTGAAGGAGTTACTGTATAATTCGTCAAGATGTATTCTGTTTGCTGAGAAGTTACAGTCAAAGGAAAAAAAGATTCAACTGTCAACCCGACTTATTAATACTGTAGTACTGTATGTAAAACACATAATAAATATATTGTAAAATGGACACATGCCAGAATTCTTGTTTAGTAATTGTGTCGAAAATTGCCAACAATATATTTTAAGAAAGCATTCGGAAATTATATTTACTCTAAAAATAATATATTGATTATAAAAAAGAAAATAGTGTTAACTTTAGAAGCATATACTGTATAGATTTCTTACAATATTAAATTTTTCATGTAACTCTCTCTCTCTCTCTCTCTCTCTCTCTCTCTCTCTCTCTCTCTCTCTCTCTCTCTCTCTCTCTCTCTCTCTCTCTCTCTCTCTCTCTCTCTCTCTCTCTCTCTCTCTCTCTATCTATCTATCTATCTATCTATCTATCTATCTATCTATCTATCTATCTATCTATCTATCTATCTATCTATCTCTGCATATATAAAAATAAAAAGTATTTAGTTTTATTCATAGCATAGAGATGTGAAGCTACAAATTTTTTGAATTTGTGTCTTTAATATATTAATCATAATTTTAATTGAATGAACTTATATCCTAGAATAAAGTTTTCTGATACCTAATCCCATAATTATCTTCAGAAGCTCCATGAGTTTTTAAATAGAAAAAAATATTAGAAATTTTAGCTGTTTACATCAATTTTCTATATTCTCGGATATAGGTGGGAACAGCTGATAATTTTAGGCATCAAAAATTTTAGACAAAGGTTATCTAAATTCTAGGTTAAATAAAAATATCTCAATCAAAAAATTGTTTAATCACGCAAGAATATATGAAGTAAATTAGATTTGTTTCTGGTACTGTTGTGCCTTGATACGGGACGTGGACACAGCTTTTATGCAACCTACCAATCTCTTCCTCCACTGGGGAAAGTGGACCCAGCTTTTATGCAACCCACCAACCTCTTCCCACAATGCTGGATGTGAACTCAACTTTTATGCAACCCACCAACCTCTTCCCACAGTGCTGAACGTGGACCCATCCTTTTACAACCCAGAAATCAGTTGTATTAACCACCACCCATTTAAAAATGGTTTTCAAATTTAAAACCTTGTGTGCAACTTTATTTAGTATTTGTTATTTTATAACAGATTTTTAATTTTATTTAGTTCTTTATTGACTTTTGACTTTATTTCTATTTCATTGTTTACATTTTATTTCCTATTTATTTTCGTAATTAAAATTTTTATAACAATAACTTAGGTGAAGAACCTTAAATTTTTTACCATTAAAATTCATTTCCCACTTCTCATCCCAACTAAGGACTTAATTTAAATCACGTTGAACATTCGTACTTCCCTCATTATTTTTAGTAGAATAGTCTAGTTTAGTTTCATCAGAAAACTTACAAACTAAGTAATCTATTTTTTTATCCACATCATTAATATTTTATGACAACCAATATCAGACTTAGTACATCGACTCATTTTGAATCCCCTTGTTTTTTAATGGGTGGAAATTTTGAAAATCCTTCCGGTTATCATCTTTTTAATTTTGCATGTTAGTTGGGTTGACAGTTTTTAACTAAAGAAAAATCATTTTTCACGTGTAGTTATTAATTAAGAATTAAGGTTATTTATTTTAATGTGGGAAATTTAGTTCTAAAACGAACAATTCAAACATAATGGTAAAATTATTTCCTGTTTAATTGGGGCTCTCTTAATAGGTATATGTACCTTTTAACTAGCTGCTTTCAGAATATAAACAAATCCTTAATAAACTGCTTATATATGAAAAGACTGGCAACTTTACTGGTAGAAATAATTAGCCAGTCACCAAAAATGAGTGCAATGTGCACCAAATGCACGATACTCAGGAGAGTGGAAAATCCATCAAAGTTTATGACGTTTCTTTGACGTTCTTTGACATAATTGTGACTGTCTTTATGTACGTTGTCAGTAGTGAATCATGATGTTATGATCAATGAGTGTGGAGATAAAACTGCATCAGTGAATCAACCAGTTATTCACTCTGTTTCTAAAGGTAACTACTGTCTCGATATATTTTCTTAAAGTCTAATTTTAAATTTCTAGACATTTATCTGACAATATCAAGGAATTATTAATAACAATTAAAAATAAATCACAAATAAATATTTTAATTGACAGCATATACACTAACAATATTGAAATAAATTTTATTGAAATAATATTGATTTAAAAATTGGTTATACAAGATGCACTTTTTACTTTGAATGACAATTAATATCTAATTGTTCTTTTTACTTGTTTAAAACTACTGGATGAGAGCATCACAAGCTCTCATTGTGAGTGGTTGACTTCACTTGTTCTGACCTCGTGATGGTCTGAAAGATAGTATTCTGTCTGACTGGAAAAATGGCATATGTCCTTTTTTGGTGGGGTCCGCTCTCAAAAAAAAAAAAAAAAAAAAAAAAAAAAAAAAATTTAAATAAAAAATATTGGTTTTTTGCATCCATAGCTTCATACCCACCATGCTACCCACTAGCGGCTAGTCTATTTCTCTTTTAATTGCATAGGAATGCTCAATAAATCGATATATCGGTAAAAGGTATTTTCAAAATATCGAACAAAGACTTTTATCATCCAGGTACCTTCGATTTTATGAGTTTAAAGATATATATATATATATATATATATATATATATATATATATATATATATATATATATATATATATATATATATATATATATATATATATATATATATATATATATATATATATATATATATATATATATATATATCAAAGTGTCGATAATCAGAAAATATTTTGAAATGGCCAATATATTTTGTTAACATCACCATCGATATTTCGATGATCTTGTAAAAAAAAATATTGATAATCGATATTTTTTTTCATCCCTATAGTTGTTATATTTTATATTTTGCGGTTAATTTTTTGCTATTATTTGGTTTGTTATATTTGTTTCAGTTGTACGCGTACTAAAAATTGATACTTTTAAAATTGTAGGTAAAGGCACACTAAGAGAATCATTGTTACATCTTAACTTTGAAGTTTTATTGTTGTATTAAGAGGAATTATATACTAAAGGCTATTAGGTACGTATTTCTTTTCCATGCCTAGAAACTGATATGCAATTCTTATTCACTTTATATCAGATTTTTAAAGGTTAATACGATAGGCCTATAATCCGAATACAATATGAATAACATGTGATAGGTGCTTCAAAATTTTTAATATTTATCGAAAAGCACCATAATTGTGACTTGGCCATGTTTTGATTTTATTTCATTTGGGTAATTGTAGCGATCACAGTAGTGGATTTTTTCATACGAGACCAGTGCTGAAAATAACTATATACCCACGCGTTGATATTTGATCGAACGATTAATTAGTAATTCATAATATAAACAGGAAATGTAATATATAATAACGAAAAGCAATAAAAATGGGTTGAAGAATCAAATTCAATAAATTTAAAAATTATTAAAGAATTAAGAATCCTGTTATAAAATATATAACTAGGCTGACTACATCTTATAGATTATTGATTTTAATATATTGATATTTCATAACTTTATTGCTAGATATTTGGAATACTTAAAAAGTAAATTTTAGTAACTTAGTTTATTCATTTATTTTTATTTAGGTTAGGCCTATTTGCTGGCCATTAGTATGCATTTACCCTTTAAGACAAGGTTAGGTTAAGTCAAAATAGTTAGATTAGTATTGATATTTTCCTATAGTAATATTGATATATTTTCTAATTATCTTCCTCCACCTAATTTCTTTTTTATTTTTATTTTTTATTTTTTCACATCTCACTGGCATTGCTCTATTCAAGGAGAGGAACCTTTCTAGGTAGTATATACCAAGGATCCCTAAGTGGGATTGAACCAGCATGAGTCAGTCACTCTACCATTTGAGCTACAGTAGATGGCTCAAAGTTTTATCATATTTAAAATCTATTTTTACTGCCTTATTGATTTTCTAACCCATTTTTGTTGTTTTTCTTTAATATACGTTACATTTCCAGTTTATAATTTGAATAATGACTAAATACCAGGTGAGAGAAATCGTGTATACTTACCAAAAAAAATTTTTTTTGTATGTGTATAGGAGGGGAGGGAAGGGGGGTCATTTAAGTAATTATATACCTATAAAAATAAATTTAGGAAATCTTAAAAGACTAGTCTAAAAAAAAAAAAGTAATTATGTAGATGAACTGAGCATTTTTTTTTCTTAATATAATGAAACTGTGAAGATGAAATGATCTGAAATTAATTTTTTTCAGTAAAGAGGCGCAGGAAACTATTTTGTGCACTAAAAACTATTTGAAACATGTAATTAACAAAGAGTAATAAGTACGATCATTTAACAACACATTGTACAACTTCAGTGGTATATTATCATTTGGTTATCCACTACCAGGTTGCTGCACCAGCGTCAGTAAATTTTATCGCTATTGAGAGCCAAAAATAAAAATTTAAAAAAATTTTTTTTCTTTTTAATATATATTCAATGTACAAAGACTAAATATTATGAAATTGAGTAAATTTGGCATATTAAATTGATTAAATAGAGCGATGTTAGGCCTATATGCTGGCTGTATGTGTACATTTAATCTTTAAATAGAGGTTGTCGAACTAGTTTGTTAGATCTAACAAGCTAGTTTAACTTAAGCCTAAGCTTTTGTAAATGCTGGCTATATATATATATATATATATATATATATATATATATATATATATATATATATATATATATATATATATATATATATATATATATATATATATATATATATATATATATATATTTTTAAACTTCAAAATAGCAATAAAATTCACTCCCATACTGATGATGCAGCAACCTGGTAGTGCATAACCAGATAATAATTCACATTGAATTGAAGTTGTATGATATTTTGTTAAAAGGATTGTACTTATTACTTTTTATTAATTAAATTTTTCATTTTAAGTATTTTTTTTTGTGCCTCAATATACTGAAAAAAAAAACTGATTTAATATCATTTTGTCCTCATAGCTTTGATATATTAAAAAAAGTGCTCAGTTGAACTACATTACCAAAAAAAATAAATTAATTAAAAAAATTTAAAAAAATTATTTGTAAGCATTGGTGGATAATATATATTTTTCATCACCACTCATGGATTGAGGGTAAAGGGGGGCAAAGCCCCATGTAAATATATGTTCATATGCCATGTATTTATTTTTTTTAGGGGAATTTCCTTTTATGGTTTTTTTTTTTTTTTTTTATTGGACTTCATTAGGACTTTAATTGCTTTTTATTTAATATGTGTTTATAGATATAGTTTATTCATACCATGAACTAAACAATTTCTGAATCCAGAGAGCTGGCATTTTGTCATAATTAAAACTAGAGACTCAGAATATTGTTATAGAAAATGTAAAAATAAATACTGAATTTAAAATTAATATATAAAGTTGTGAATTTAGACTACCTTTCTCAAATGTGCTTAAACTTAATGCTTGAATTGGTGGAAGTAGGTATCAGAAAATAAATGAATATAATTATTGCCACTCTATAGGTTGAGAGGTATGAGGGAATTTGTTATATATATATATATATATATATATATATATATATATATATATATATATATATATATATATATATATATATATATATATATATATATATATATATATATATATATATATTTTTTTTTTTTTTTTTTTTTTTTTTTTTTTTTTATTTAAAAAAAAAATGAAAAAATATATACATATAAAATTTATATTATATTTAAATTTTTTTTATATATATATATATATATATATATATATATATATATATATATATATATATATATATATATATATATATATATATATATATATATATATAATAAAAATAAAAAAAAAAAATAAAAAATTTAAAAAAAAAAAAAAAAAAAAAAAAAAAAATCAATAATTTTTTTTTTTTGTTTTTCTGGAGATTTTGTAGAGGTTTGGTTACTGAATTAAGTGTAATATTATTATTTTTTTTTTTTAAAGTCTCAAGATGGATGAACCAAAAAAGAATGAACCTCCAAAGCAAGTTGCTATGAGCTACATCTGCGGAGGTATGTATAATTAAACTATTTTATATTTAACAGAAAAGTAGTTTGGTAAAAAATAGTTTTATTAATATCTTATCATCTTTCCCTGAATATTTTATTTTTAAGCATTCATCTTAATATTAGTTAATGTTTCAATTTTGTAAGTATCTTTACGAAATTCTATTTTATCATTTTAATAGATTGCCACAGTGAAAATGAGATGCGACCCAGAGATCCTGTAAGATGTAGGAATTGTGGTTACAGGATATTGTACAAAAGAAGAACAAATAGATTAATTGTGTTTGATGCAAGATAGGATATATAACTTATATAATTTTCAATATATATTTTATTTCTGTGATAAGTTAGATATGATAAAATAGATTACTTTTAATAAATAAATTGTGTAAGTGCTCATGTAGTTTTTCCCCTCTTTGGTTTATGTATATATATTTTTTTAATTGGCAATAGTAGTTTTGGCTCAGCATTTAAAATGTTGGTTATTGATGATCTGTGGATTCTTCAGTTGCCAAGGGCAGTTTAATTTTTTGGAATTACTAGTCTGCTAAAACCTATTATGGCAGAAGCTTACTAGTTCTAAACCTACAAGCGCAGAGATCACTATTTTTATCAATTCAAAACATTTCCTACCCGAAGGAAAATGTCTAATGGAATACACCTTCATAATATAGAACTGGAACTTCAAAACCACCTTTAAGTTGCACAAACAATATTTACCAGTTACGTGATTTAATATTTGTTCTATGAAATTTCTTGATATTTAAGTGTTATACCACACCAGTCTTTACAGAACATGGAGGTAAGGGTACTTTACAACTCCAGCATATTAGTACTTAATAGTGGAAAATTGAAACACCAGTATTGTGATGATTTAATAAGAGCAACTTTAAAGTCATCTGCTGCTACACAGATGTTTACAACCCAATGAATAAACCATACTTTTTTAACGTGTTCCAAATTTGATTTTAAATTATTACAGAATAGTCAGTTTGGTTAAGTAGCCCTAGGGTTATTTTCTAAAATAATGGTCATTTCTAAATGGATATTTTATCGCCCTTAAAGACGAGAACATTCAGGAGTTATTTCCCATTTCTGTAGCTAGAAAAGTGACAGCGCAGTTTTAAGGACAGTATCTGAACTACCCATGCAGATGATTTATACTTTAATGCAATTATGAATTTGTAATTACCAAAACCTGGAAAACCATTCCCAAAAATAAAAGATTTTTACTTCTAGATAAAACAAAAGGAATATATTTTTTCTTTGGTTTTAAAGAAGTTTTACATAAATAAATAAATATAAATTTCAATACATATTTTGGACAAGAATACTCAATCTACAAGAACTTAAATGTCAATTTTCAAACCTAAAAGTACCCCATATAAATTAACTGTGATATATATATATATATATATATATATATATATATATATATATATATATATATATATTATATATATATATATATATATATATATATATATATATATATATATTAATGCTTCAGCATTTCTTGGAGAATTATTCAACAGGAGCAT
Organism: Armadillidium nasatum; assembly: GCA_009176605.1. Lineage (NCBI taxonomy): Eukaryota > Metazoa > Arthropoda > Malacostraca > Isopoda > Armadillidiidae > Armadillidium > Armadillidium nasatum. The sequence goes on along the minus strand of SEYY01011670.1, from coordinate 129,520 downwards.
CTTGAAAACGAAGGCAGCAATCTTCTCATAGAAGACAAACATTAACGCAGCAGTTAAGACAGTCTGTAGTATTTTAGCTTCCAATCCTTTAAAAAGTCCTCTGGCACCTTGCAATCTTTTAGAAAATAGAAAAAAATTGTTGATTTTATTATTATTATTATAATTCTTTCCGAAAACAAACAAGGTACTTGAAATATATTTTTTACTAAATAGAACTAATTGTAATTGTAAAAACATTACTAATGTCTATTAAATCTAAACTTTTTTTATATGTTATTGAAGTAAGAGTCTGAAAAGAGAAAGAATGTGATATCTTTATTTAAAAACGATAGTCAAGAGGCTTCATGATAATTATCTATTACTAAACGAACATTTCTTAAAAAAAAAAAAAAATATCATGGAAAATATGTGATGTGAAAAGACAAAAATAGTACCCATCAAAAGTTGGGGAACATTTTTGTCCATTAAATGCTTTTATCTACTATCTTCAGTTACTCATATCTTCAATACTATTGTTAAGAACACACTACGAACAAATCATTCGGCAAGCAGAGCTCCCTTCAATCCAACAGGATTCATTTTAGGCAACGTGTAGCCTCATAAATTCGATTCCACATTCAATAAAACTTTAGTATTAATAATCTTATTGCTATAACAATTGGAAATTAATCTATCTCTCTCTCTCTCTCAGTAATCTCTTCTCAAATGTAAGAATTTTCTTTCATTACAGGATAACTCTTAAGCAGTTTTGTGAATTTTCACAAGTAACTTTTACAGCAAAATAAAATGCAAAAATCTCTCTTGATGTATACCAGAAATCAATAAATTAAAAAAAAAAAAAAAAATCATGATTCTGGCATAATAAGAAAAAAATATGGCACAAAAATATTCCTTTAACAAAAATTTTAATTGATGCTAAACAAGTCTACTCAATTATTTTTCTTTTTTAAAACTATAAGAATTTGCACTTACCTTATGATATACATTGTCATGGATATAATACCTGCTTTTTCATCGAGGCCTACGTAATTATGACCATGCTGAAATGCAAAATATTATTTGTTTACTAGTAGTGACTGATAATAAAACTTATGATGATTCAAGGGAAAAAATATTAAGTAATGAATTCTGCCTACTATTGATCAAGAAAATTTTAATAAATTCAACTTCAACATCACAAATTTACAACTCACTCTCTGCTTAGTCTGAATCAACTGGAGTGGATAAGTAATAATGGTAGCTATAGCTTTAGCTAAAGCTCCAGACAAAAATGCAGCCATCACACTCAACTGACCACCACTTCGTTTTTTCCACCTTTTTTTTAACTGCTTCGTAAGTCATAAACTGAATGGCCGGATTGATCACCAAAATTAGAGACGAAAGAGTCCCAGCCCATAAAGAACTCACTCCCTCTTCCTTCCAAATTCGCAATAACCCATCTGTAATAATAAGGTCAAAAAAAATAGGAAGGACATTCATAATATTCTTAGAAAAGAATTCCAGGTACTCTTATTAACTTATTCAGTTAATTATATTATCATGTGAAAGAAAGGAGTGTTGCAGGAATGCTTTACTGCAATGCTTCACAAGCCAGAGATAAAAAAAAAAAAAAAAATTAAATGCCGCTTTAGTTCCAAAATTAGCTCAACCTTCCATCCAATTATAATAAGATAAGATGGTATGTAAAGATATGAACGATAGTCACATGAAAGTATTTACAGTTTTACCACAGCCCCCACAAGCTAAGATCCTATAAAAGCTATATTATCAAATGATTCATTATATATAGGTATGAAAAAGAAACGAAACAAAAAAGAAATGAAAATGAAACAAAAAGAAACCTGAAAGTTCAGTTAGTATTTACGTAGGAGTCCTTTGTACTTGGCTTTCGAATCCTTGTTCATCCTCGAAGCTGTTCCTTGCATCTTTATTCTTGTATTCACCACCCAAAGGGGAGTTGTTGCAAGGACATTAACACAACCTGCATATATATATATATATATATATATATATATATATATATATATATATATATATATATATATATATATATATATATATATATATATATATATATATATATATATATATATATATATATATATATATATATATATATTTTCTTTAGGATTTAATCGATATGAAGAAAAAAAAATATTTTTTAGCATAGGCTCAGCATACCAAAGAGGCATACTTATAAATCTTGTTTGTTTCCTCCTCATCTAATTATGCAGATTTGATACGATTATATTATGAACAATGTAACTGATAAGAGACAATGAATTCCTAGTTTCCAGTAAGAAAAATCTACTTTCCAATAGCCAAATGATAAGAGAATTATTAAGTATTCAATATGAATATTTCATTATCTAATAATAATAATAATTAAAATACTGTACCAGCAATCATTCCTAAAAGTAAATTCTTAACAGCAGATTTCTCCCTATTGGACACTGATTTCAGGGCATGGAATGTGTAAAAATAAACAAAATTCGAACAATACAATGACTGAATCACAGGCAAGAGACCTCTATATAAACCGAATCTGTAGACGAAAACAAAATAGAATTGCTTTTACCTAAATTAAAATACATCAAAAAAGAAAATATCACCATGAATTTACGCTAGACAAGAATAAATAGGGTTCATTCATTAAATTGCAAAAGGTATATTTAAAGACACAGGCCATTTATAATCAGTGATTTCTCGAGCAACTACGATTGGTTGATTTTGGTCTCAAAAGGATTAAAAGTCTTCCGGGTGGGAAGAAATGAACGTTGACACCTTCTCGCTCGTCTAGTCACGAGGTAAATGAAAGATTTACAGTAAGATTGGCGTTCAGGTGAAGACTGCTGAAATAGCAACATTGATATATTGCAAGGTCTCTAGAAAGCTTTCCTTCCATTTCCAAGAAGGGTTTGACTGAAACTATCAAATCCATTCACAGTAAACAAATGATGCGAAAGCACCATGAGTGTCGTTCTTAATTGTGTATATGTAAAACAGAACCTTTGTAAAATTAGCTCTCATACCAAATTGACCTACATACCCGTACATTAATTAATATTAAATATATGTCCGTTACTCAAAGTGAACTAATTAACAATTTACATTCTTTATATTTAACTATATAGTTGGATGAATCACTTTTCAACATTAGTAAATACTGAAGTTTCTTTTTCTACCTCCAATCTCCCTTTATCATGATTCTTTGGCGTATTTCAACAGTTTGGTACATGAAGTATATTTCTGTATAATAGAGTCTACTTTTCATATGTTTTAAAATTACTTCTTAATATTGGTTTAAACTTTATAACAAATCATTTATACCGTAATGTTTCAACTAGTTACAATAATTTGATGTCAAATTAGTATTTAGAAAATTCAATTTAATATTCTAATATTCTTAATCACAAGCCCAGCTTCATCCCGGTACTAATCAAGGTCATTTAATTAAGTTTTCCTTTTTCTACTTTCCCAGGATTCTCAACTGCTTTAACTCCTTTACTCTGATAAACATTCCTAAGTTATTTTTAATCCTTCCTTGGTAACCTTAACGTACTACTACATATTTCACTCGTTCTAATACCACAACCTACCATTCCCTTTTCTTTATTCAAATTGTCCATTACAAATGCATATTCACTTTAATTTCATAGTTTCTTAACCTCTACCCATCTCATCCTTTAATTAACCACGATTCTTCAATGATACCTTCCACTTTTCCCCAAAATTTTCTTTAGTTTAGTATACCTTTTAAATATGTATTCTTTTCATGCGTTATACCATTCAAAACAAATGTTTTATCACAGCTCAAAATGTCATTTCACAAAGTAAATCTGTTGATTTTAAATTTCCTTGAGAATGAAGTTGTTTAGGAATCTCATTTATCAGAGGATTATAAAAGATGTTGTTAAAAAATGTGGGAGGAAATAAGTCATCCATACCTAGAACTAAGATCTAAAATTTATTAATTAAATAAGCTGTGACTTCTCTTCTATTATCTTGTAAGGGGAGAAAATTTTAATGGAGCATTTCCTGACAAAACGTTTCTTCTCTTATTTTCCAAAATTCCCATTAACTTTTTCTTAAGATATTTTTCTTCAAGATATATAATCTTACCTCGTTCTAATTGGTCCACTATCAAATGTAACCTATATCTCTATCATTTGAATGCAAAATTCTAAATTCTACCACTCTTGATTACCTTTCAAAAATATATTTTTTCTTTCCCTTTTATCAAAACTTTGGAGAATAAAAAAAATAAATTTTTTTTTTTTGGCTTTCCAACCTTTTAAAATGACAAAGTTCTCTGTAGCTCCAATTTGAAATTCCCTTACTCTGGATTCATCAATTAAACTACCCTATTCCCTCGCTTGGACTCTGACTCATTCCAGCAAAAACTCTTACCCATTAACCCTTTTCAAATCACAAATTATTAATGAAGTATACTCGATCCAGAAAGAGTTTATTACTATTACAAATATAAAAAAAAAATATTTTATGGTATAAACTTTTTCCTCCTGGTCTATCTCTGGTTCCACCCTAAAAAATTTTTGCACTACTTTTCTATACAATCCTGTTACTCATAATCAAATGACTCTTTATGCATTATTAACTTCCCTTATTAAAAATTTTGTCTAATACATACAATTTCTTTTCAACTATTTAATAAGGTAAAACTAATTTATACTCTTACAAATTATTCATTTCAACTGAGTTACATTTTACATCTTTTATAATAATAATAATAATAATAATAATAATAATAATAATAATAATAATAATAATAATAATAATAATAATAATAATAATAATAATAATAAATAATGACAATAAAATTCTAATTTAAAAAAAAAAATTAAAAAAAAAAAAAATTAAAATATTATATATATATATATATATATATATATATATATATATATATATATATATATATATATATATATATATATATATATATATATATATATATATATATATATATATATATATATATATATATATATATATATATATATATATATCCAAAAGTTGTCAACTTACAATTTTTCCTTCTGATAGATTTCCAACATAATTGAGAGTACATTTTTACTTCTCAATTCATCGTCCACTAAAATATATATATATATATATATATATATATATATATATATATATATATATATATATATATATATATATATATATATATATATTATATATATATATATATATATATATATATATATAAAGTAAAATTAAATTTATTTTCAGACTAATTTTATTTTTACTTACATTGAAGCCTTGTGCGGACGATATCTAAGGGGTAAAAAGTTGTCATCGCTACTGCAGATCCCTATATATATATATATATATATATATATATATATATATATATATATATATATATATATATATATATATATATATATATATATATATATATATATATATATATATATATATATATATATATATATATATATATATATATATATATATATATATATATTATATCATGTGTTATTAAGCAACCACCATTGGTTCTTAAAATCTATTAGTGGTGCTGCTCGTAATGGTTTTGTCCTACCCTAACTTTTTTCCTTTCTTTATCTGTCTTTCATCTGTCACCATCATCTACCTACTATTATTCATAATCATAATTCCTTTTATTTTGAAAGAAGTTCCACTCAACAGCATATTACTGATGTTAAGAGGGTTGTATTATATTTTTCTTGTATTTCAGAGAAAATTACGGTTGTTTTTAATGCCTCAGAATCTCAGTTCCTTCATATTTCAAATCAGAATAATCTTTGACACAATTATAAAACGTAAAACACAACTAAAACTCTCATAACTTAAACCTCCACATGTTAAGATTCTTGGTATTTATTTTATTCATGATCTTTTTTTAGAAGTATCAAACTGTTTCTCTCACTATGAAAGTTTGTAGAAGGTTGGGTGATTCTGAGGCTCCCTCAGAATTTCTACATACTATCCTAGCTGCTTTAAAGGGATGCCATTCACCCCTGTTCAGAGTATACTTCAAATATCTTGGGTGGTTCCTTTCACACATCAGTTTGAAAGGGTGGAATCTAGGACTTTCTGCTTTATAAACTTCCGCTCTCACTGACCTCTCTGTAATCTCTTTCTGCCTATAAAACTATTGTGTTACTCTTCTTAGAGTACTGATATAACAATGGCCTATTGTTCCTCTGAAGCTCTACAATTGCATACTTTCCTCCCAGGAAGAACTTGTTCAACTCCTCAATCTACTCAGTTTTAACTTTTCTCTGTCCAATCCTTTGATCCCAGACTTAAGTGCTATGCTTGCTCTTACTTGTAATCTACTTTGGAACACACGCTATTTATATTTTTTTTATTTTCCAAATTTTCTCTGATTTACACACTTTATAAAACTATATCAGGATATGTCAACCTTTAATTTGCCCCTGGGTTATATATTCCCAACTCTGGTGGAATTTATATAAGTCTCTTGCCTTTACCTACCAGAGGTTTAAAAAAAAGGGGTATAAAATTAATAGTTTCAACAAATATATTGATGATAATTATAATTGATTTCTTTTTTAAATTAAGAAATCTTATAAAACTGAGACATTGTAACAAATTTATTTTATTGGTTATATTTTATAACAACATTTAAAAAAAAACTTTTATTTTCACCACAATGGTTCCTCCTCTTTCTAAACTGGAAAAAATTATTTTTCTGGAATAGGTCTATTGTAATACTGAAGTTAGTGATGGCATCCGCATCCGCACTTTCCAAAATTCAACATCCGCATCCGCATTTTTGAAAATTCAACATCCGCATCCACACTTCTCCAAAATTCAACATCCGCATCCGCATCCACAAATTGGAAAATATGACATCCGATCCATCACTATACTGAAGTATTTATCCATTTGGCATGACACTTAAATACTTTTCCAAAAAGGTCTAGTTGCTTATATTTGCTCCCTTAATTGTGTCGTTGTTACTTAAGCGATTCATCAATCATATTGTAGTTATAGATATATTGTGGATAATAGTTGACTTCTCTGCTAAGGAATTGTCTAAGTGCCATTTTTTTTTTTGGTAAATAATCTTTTTTACATTACAAAAAGGGCCTTTCTCAGAGTGCTTAAAGAGAATGTATTATTTACATCTTGTAAGTGATTTCTGTTACACAGGTAGCCGAGTGTACCCGAGTGAGTAGTATGTTAAAAAAAATTTTATTTACGAAGTGAATATTTATAAAAATGCTGAATAAGAGAATATCTATAAACATAAAATACAAAAGTATGATACATCACAAGTACATTGTTTACTTAAACTAATTAAAGAGTTAACTTACGCATCCTCCTGCAATTGCATGGACCAAATTAACGTAAGAGAAGAGCTTTGAAGGTCCTTCTTTGGATAGTGCTGTCATCGTTTCTTAAAAATATATTATCACTGAAGGATTCTAAATAACTAACATCATGTTTGGTATTTTAAAAAATGATCTAAAAATTCCTGGAAAAAAAAAAAAATTTAAGATTTTTAAAAGTATTTGCATTACCTTTTTTATTACTGAAAACTGGTATTTAAATATTTTCCAACTCATATATGGTACTTTTAATAAATTAGAATACAGTTCCTGTTTTCATCTCTTGACATAAACTTCCAGATAGCTGCATTCGTAGGAAACATAGAAAAATGGAGACAGTAAGAGACCACAAGGGTCAATCAAGACTGTCCCAGTCCAAACAAATAATAATATCAATACTAATACATGCATGAAAGATTAGGTCTATCGTATCCCTAGTTATCAGTTCATTCATGCAAAGATGAAAATAAAACTAAGCCCAATTACATATGCAATATTCAATGAACCATCACCCACTACAAAAAATTGTATTAGGCTGATCTAAAAATTCATATATACCAGCCAATTTGGCTTGTAATACATTTTAAAAATTTAGAAACAACTGAACATTAGGAGGAAAACAAAATTGAAGGAATATAGAATGGATAAGCCTATTTCTTTTTCCTTTTACTCTAATAATAAAAAACAGAGATATGACATCCCCTTAAGATATACTAAAAATTGTCCCTCAAATAATGTGTGTTCACTACATATTCATTTCAGCTCTTAATTAAACACAGATACCTTGAAAAGATTATTGGAATAATGTAAACAATAGCTTAATATTAAGCTGTGTTAGGCAATTTACATTAAAACCCTTGTCCCATTTTTGTTCTCAAGCAAAAGTTAGAAAATAATGATTTTAAAACAGAGTTTACTTATTTCGTACTGATGGGTGTGTATAATTTTAGTTAGATAACGCATCATTAGAGAAAGTTTTCATATTGTGTAACTGGGAAAATTCCAAGTTTGGTAATTATCACACGACAAGATCCTTGAAGTTACATAATTACCATAATATTAATTTTCAAATTTACTAAATATTTCACGGCAAATATAAATTTAAATTTATACAACGCAAAGTACACTAAACACTTCGGATATTACACATGTGGTGACAACTTGAAGTAAAATTATATAAAGTAATGAAATACAATGATTACATACACCGATACTTCTAGTTTCGATAATGAAAACATTCTTTAATTAATTAAACAATTTCAGTCTGCGATTGGTCAATTGATTAAATCGAAAAAATTAAGGGTGTTCCATGAAATCAAATCAAACGTGACGCCACGCTTAAGCCAGCTGCAGCGAGAATATCTTGAAGAATCTTGAGTATTAGTGGGACACTTCGCTTTAGCAATTATCAGCTGTAATCAGTCATTTAATTAACTTAATCACTTGATTTAATTATCATCATTAAAGCCTTATGTAAGAAGATAACGTACGAATCAAAAGAAGATTTAAAAAAGACTGGTGGCAGCCATGATTGAAAACCTTGGAACCAAAGAAACTTTGAATTGAAATAATTAATTTACTTCATTTAAAACAAATTAATGATCCGAAAATGCTAAAATAATTATCCAAAATAATTTGCAAACAAATTTATCTGCGTAATAATATTTACGAAAGGTTTTTATTCTAAAAGAAGGCCTTGGCCTAATTAACTCCTCCATATTTGTTTACATCAAGTGACCATTCATGATTGCTGCAGAGAAAATTGAAGATAGAAATTTCTATCTTGAATATTCGCTGCCGCGAGCAGAAAATTATTACAGCAAAATCAAATGGGGACAGGCTTCATGGCCCATTCACTTTAAGAATCTTCAATATTCTTAAAGATCTTGACCATAGAACACCCCTTAAAGATAGACCACAGCCTGTAGATAGACTCTAGAGGGTGCTGCACGGTTAGGATTCTTCAAAGATCTTGAAGATTACTAAAGCGAAAATTGAAGATCTTCTAATTTTCACTGCCACAATCGAGTAACAATAGGTCATAATTTACTGGAAGCAAAAAGCAAATTTGTTATTCGATTTCATTACTTTATTTATACATAAGGAGCGGAGGGACTAAAGCCGTTTTATATTCGCCCGAGTTTTACTTAAAAACCTAGTTTTCTAAAGATTTGGGAGAAAACAGCTTTCTACAAAGTTTACTTTGCTTTCTATTCGTCACTTTAGGGGCGAAAATGACGTCACGATCATAGATTTCTTAGAAATCCTGAAGATACTTTACATGGCTAAATTCCTCTTTAATATTAGATGTAAACAAACATTACGTCTTTAGGAGAAATTAGATACGGGTAAGGAGATGCACCATAGTATACTTATACTATGGATGCACCAACTGCTCATGGTTGTTTTGGATAGAAAATTGGTAGGAGAGTTCACCAGCTGGATCATGAGAGCTAGATGAAAGCCATCGGCGGTGGTGAACATTGAAATTACTTAAAATGATGATTTCTATTTTGGAGTTAAGATAGTCAAAGAATTTTGGATAGTCTGTAGAGTTAGAAGATAAGTAGAGAGAACAAATGAATTTAGTTGTATATTTGCAAGAAAGTTTAAGGACAAAGTGGAGATGGATGGATGGAGTGAGAGAGATTTTGGGTGGAAAGAATTTGAGTTTAGAAGAGGATAGTAGACTTGCGGAAGATAGAGTGAGATGTAGGGCGGTGGTGAAAGGAGTTGAAAGGTAAGAATGGGTATGTTTTAAGGGAATTGTGGCGGGCACCACACCACGAAAGTGGGAAAAGTGATAATGAAATATATATATATATATATATATATATATATATATATATATATATATATATATATATATATATATATATATATATATATATATATATATATATATATATTATATATATATGGGAATCGAACCATCGACCTCTTGGATGGTAAGCAGGAGCGTTACTAACCGAGCCAAGACAGTACAAAAGAGGAGCCGCGTCGGGAAGTCTCAAGAAATACTTATCAAGCACACTCCAGAACGGGCCCCTCCCAACTGCACTCTGACATGGGATAACGAGGTCAAGGTTCTAACCGTTCTATCCCTCTTTTTATACTGTACTGTAGGCAGGACATTATTAGGTATGCCGATATTTAAAAAAATTCGATATATCGATTATATAACAAATGTCCGTCCAGATTGACCCTCTAAAAAAACCGGGACATGGATTAAGAAATAGGAACTTTCCCGAAAAATTCGGGGCGGATGGTCACTCTATCTTAAGTTGAAGTTAGGGTGTTTATAGAGTATATATAGTATATATATATATATATATATATATATATATATATATATATATATATATATATATATATATATATATATATATATATATATATATATATATATATATATATATATATATATATATATATATAAGCACATAAAAAATAGCAAATTTTGCTCAAATTTTATTTTATAAAGGAGCAGAAAACTATTTAAAATTTCTACACGTAAAAAAAAATATCGTTGGTTCGATCCAGAAGATGAAATATCAATATATCAATATATTGCAATGTTTTGAAAATATCATCAATATTTTTTCGATACTATCGTAAAAAAAAATATTTATATCGATATATATCGAAATTTTTTTCGGCAAACCTAGACCTAAGTCACCTAATTCATTTTGACTTTGCTCGACTATTTGGTTTGAATTTTGGTGTTGCGGTTTAATTAAAGTATAAATTATTGAAGTAAAATCACCGTTAAAGGTATAGTTATAGATTAGTAATCTATGGTATAGCATAAAGGAAAGCATCAATTTTAACCATGACTTCTTCGTGTAGTATTGATAGTAAACCGCCTGTGTGTGAGGATTGTGATAATACTGTTACCAAATTCACGTTATTATCAGAATCGGATGAAAATTTGTTGCAATTTTTATACGATCATAGAGTTTTGCCAAAAAAGAAAATTTGCCTTGAATGTGATAATGAAATGTGGTTAGACGAAAATAATTTACTTTTTGTGTGCAGAAATAAATGCAATTCATCGGTTTCACAGTTATTCGGTACTATATTCGAAAATTCCAACTTAAGCTTAAAGATAATTAGCAGGTTTGTTATGCTATGGTCACAGATTCATCCTCCCTGCCCAATTTTATTGCAACATGAATTGGGTATGTCTGCTGCTACTGTTGATTACTGGTGTAACAAACTTCGTGAAGTGTGTTTACATTTTATTATGACTAATTCTACACCAATAGGCGGTGTAGGCAAAATTGTAGAAATCGATGAAGCCAAGATTGATTATAAAATATTTGATGGTGAACAAGAAATAAATGGTGGTTGGATATTCGGTGGAATTGAAAGACAAAGTAGGAAAACATTTTTGGTTCCAGTACGTAAAAAGGATTATGCCACTCTTCTGCCTATAGTAAAACAATATATAATACCAGGAACAACTGTTATAAGTGACTGTAAGAAAAATGATCATTGTATTAAATTTGAAGGATATAAAAATCTGACTGTAAAAAAGAATTTTGTAGACCCAGACTCGGGTGCCCATACCCAAAATATCAAGAGACTTTGGCGAGAGGTTGGGTCATGTATACCTAAAGATAGTATTGAAAATCATCCGTTTCATGGCTATCTTGCAGAATTTCTTTTTAAAAGGAAATTTAACAATTATAAAAAAAGATTACACAATGTGTGGTTAGCTATTGCAGATTTCTCTGATGGATCACATTCAAATATTCATTCCGACGAAATGAAATGTACAAGTCAGACTGTGATTATTAAGGTATATATATATATATGTTATATTTTTTTTTATATCTAGTGTTAAAGGTTAGAAAATGTAGGATTCACAAGAGTTAGGAAAACTAATTTCATATTCTGATAAGAGATCAATATAATATATATATGATGTTTTGAAATATATGCAAGTCAAATGAATTGAGGAAAATAGAAGAGGTATGAAAACTTTAGTAGAGTATAACTAGTATAAGAATGATCAACAAATAAGTTGTCTGAAAGCTAGACGAGAGAAAAGATAAGACAAGTCAATGAGCTAGACCCTCTGAGGATATAGAGTATGTCTCTAAAGAATTCTGAAGAATCTGTCTATTTATAAAAGAAATAGTATAAGAAGAGTGATAGCAGAAAGAGATTGGAGTTCGTAAAAGTAGATTTGAAATCAATAAACTTAATACTCCATTCTTTCAATAAGATCTTTGTGAGTGGGAACTACCTGGATGTGTGATTTACATTTCACACAAGGGTGAATGGTGCCCTGATATAGGAAAAGCATACATAACCTTTTTGAAACTCATTTGCCGAGACAAATGATCCTTCCAAGGATGATTACGAAAAAGAAGTATTAAAAATATTTAGGATATAGGAAGAATTATTTGTTTTTCAAGATGATGTAGTTATATGAAAAATTAAACCTTCAAGTAGATAGATAGATGAAGAAACAGAGTTTTTGAGGCAAAAATTAATATATTTTCTCTTGCATTAAGCATAACTGTTTTCTTTATCCCATTTAAAAATGAGAAATACACAAAAAGGGGGAAATTTTTTAGAGTTGTAGTTATCATTTATTATATTTTATAAATGGTATTGAAATATAGAGTATTCTAACAAAAAAAAATCCACAATTGAGAAAATGAATAGTTTCTTTAATAAAAAAAAAAATTGTTCATGAAATTTTCAGAGGGTGAATAGTTGGGTGAAATACATTTTTTATTTTAAACAATTTTTTGTGTACCCAGTGATTTTAATGCTGGGCACACACAGCACCAAAATGGTTGGTATACAAAAAGTTTTTCTTAAAAAAATGTGTAACTTGCCCAACTGTGCAACCTCTGAAAAAATGTTTTTAATTTTTTATGTACAACCAGTTGCTGTGCATGGGAAAAATTTCAAATTATTGTGTTTTCCCATGCACAGCAGCAAAATGATTGAGTATACAAAAAATCTTTCTAAATAAAAAATGTGTATCTCACCCATTTGTTTAAGCTCTGTAAAAAAAAAAAAAAAAATATGTATACTCAATCATTTGGTACTATGCACCAGATAAATTTTGGAAAAATTTAAATTTTTCCCATGCACAGCACTAAAATGGTTGGGTAATATATATATATATATATATATATATATATATATATATATATATATATATATATATATATATATATATATATATATATATATATATATATATATATATATATATATATATATATATATATATATATATATATATAAACTTGAAGAAGTTGTACAGTTGGGCAAGATACACATTTTTTAATTGGAACACTTTCTCATATATTCAACCCTTTAGGTGCTGTGCACAGGAACATTTTTTGAAACTTTTCCATGCACAGCATCAAAATTATTGGGTATAAAAATAATTTTCTAAAGTATATCTAGCCAATTTTATAACCTATGAAAATTTCATGAAAAATATAAAATTTATTGCGACTTTGTAGTGGTTAGTTTTACCCCATTTCTGAAGAGAATTTATATTTTCTAAATTTTAATGAAAATTTATGTTTTCTTTAAAGAAAGCACTATTTTTTTTTTTTTTTTCTCTCTCCTTAGTTGGATTTTTTCTTAGTCGATATGTTTTTTTTTGGGTAGACTTTAGAAAAATTTTTGAATTTTGGCAAAAAAATATACAAAAAGGGGGAAATTTTTTAGTTATAGTTATCATTTATTATATTTATTTTATACAAAGCATTGAAATATAGAGACTTCTAACAAAAAAAATCCACAATTGAGAAAATGAATAGTTTCTTTCCTAAAAAAAAAATTTTTTGAAATTTAATTTTGAGGGTGGTTAGTTTTACCCCATTTTACATTTATATATATATATATATATATATATATATATATATATATATATATATATATATATATATATATATAATATATATATATATATATATATATATATATATATATATAATTTAATAAGTCATTGATTTTTTTTATATTTGTTTTACAAAAAAATTTTTTTGGCAATTCTGGTAAAGAAATTGATAAACAAACATTGGCTTTAAGAAATTCAAAGTTCTTCCCATTGGTAACTCAAAAAGAGAATTTTAATAAGAAATGAAATTAAAATAGCTGTAGTTTGATAAAAAAGGAAAAAGGAAAAAAAAAAAGAGGACATAGTTTTGTTATAAGTTTATAATTTGAGTGTCTTGGCAATATTTTGAAGCTAGAAATAGAGTTGTTGTTAATAACTGTTAAACATGTTAAATTGATTATAATTGTAAGGAAGTTATGAGCAAGCTCTGTAATAAATTCGTGAATTTTGAAACCTTTCAAACGAATGAACATTTCTGTACTTGAGACAGTTCAATGTAGCTACAAGAATAATTTATGATTTAAAGGGAAGAATTTGGATATGAAATTGAGGTAACTAAGCAAAGTTTCTTTGGGAAGGAAATTTTGGATATGGGATATGATTTAGGTATATAAAAAGTGTTTCACCGTGGTGGAGAGAAAGTTTTCCGTAATAGAACTTGATAAGAAAACTACCAGTCACAATCAGGAAATAATAATAAAAAAAAGCATTTTGTTTCAATTTAAGAATATGCTTCTTCTATAACCAGTCATTTAAGTTTTTAAATTGTTTGTCTCAGAATGTGATACCATGTAGTACAATTTACTTCAATCCTTAAAATTAAGCTTGATAAATGTTTGAATAATTTGAGTAAATTGTAGTTTTTTTTCTCTCTCTCTCTTTTTAATACTTTATTGCGATGGTATAGTATTGTTTAGGACTAGTTGCATTGAATATTAATAATGTTAAGGTTCTTATTTGATATATATATATATATATATATATATATATATATATATATATATATATATATATATATATATATATATATATATATATATATATATATATATATATATATATATATATATATATATTGATTTTTAAAGTCATTTGGGGACATTGAAAGAAAGGCAGTAGAAAAGAAAAGACATCGTTCAGACAAGCATAAAAAAGGAAGAAAAAAAACGAAAACCAATTGATAACGACCATAATTGAAGAAATTTCTTTTGGTGAGTTTTACTAAAGAATTACCCTAGGCTATATAAGGAATAGGCTATATATAAATTTGAAGGTTGTGACTTGTTTAACTTTTAAGTTTAGGACTGTGGTTAGGATTGTAATTTTTGGAAGCATAATTTTCTTTTTCACTTTAAATTGAATGGATATTCTGAGGAATTGGAATAGGGATTGGGATTGGGGTGGCACAATCCTTGAAATACCAGTGTAGCATTTTTGGCAGCTTAAATTTTTTTTATATATTTTATGCATTGACCAAATGAAAGCAAGAGTTTTTTTTTTTTTTTTTTTTTTTAAAGAATCATTGTTGAAATATACAGAGCTACATGATTTTGTTAGTAGATATTCATCTCTGTCTTTACCGTATAACTCATTAGATACTTATATTATCCAAACCATAGTATGTCCAAACTCTATTTTGATTCTTTTTCACTTCCATTGATACCTTTTGAATTGTTCAAAATCTATTCTTAATCTCCTTTCACAGTATGAAATTCAGTAATCCTTATTTTTATTATTATTATTATTATTATTCTGTACTTTCTGGTATTTTGCTCAAGGAAAAAAAAAGGGGGGGGGGAGGAGAAATTATAATTTTACTTTTGCGTTTTTCTTCAAACTGAAAAAATAGAAATATATTTTCAAAGTAATAATTTATTAAAATCATATTAAGTATCAGGATCTTCAGGTTAGAGAAATATATTGAGAAAAAAATGTGTGTATGATTATTTTATTGTTATTGCATTATAATTTTCTTTATAATATGTTATATATATTTGCATAAAACTATGAAGTTAAATTTATATCAATGTGTATATAAAGTTTTGAAGTAAATTACTATATTCTTCTTTCAGGGTTTTTATTTGAAGAAAAAAGATGTTGAATGTTTCTAGATTTTCTCATTTATGCAAGAACAGTAGTTTTGTTAAATTTTGTTTCAAATCTCCATCCTATGTGTGCTCTTCACCACAACATGTGTGCACTTCACCACAACATAACTTCCTGACAATTCGCAGAAATTTCTACAGGAAAGTCTATCGTTATATCTTTCCAACTGTGACTGATATGAAACTTCAAGATAAAGTATCACCACATTACAAATTGATATATGTTGCTTCTTCATTAAACTATGTAGTAAATGGATATAGGTTTATAGCAGCTGTTGCTGGATCTGGTTCTGCATTGGTACTTTTTAATGAATTAACAGGACAAACCGCATTGTTTTCCTACTTGTGGCAACCAGAATATTATTTCCATTTTTTTATCATCATATCATATATAATTGGTATGCTGACTGGTATCCACTTAGTATCAAAACCTTATGTATACAGAATATATTACAGTGAAAGCAAGAATAAGTACTTGGCTGTCCTTATGGACAAGCATCCTTTTGCATCAAAAATATTAGAATTAGAACCAAATAGTGTGGTACAAGTAAGACCTTCAGATATGCACTTAGTAACTCTAATGAGAGAGCACATGTACAAAACTTCTGACGGTGAATTATTGCATTTTAATCATACTAAATTTGAAAATATGTTTTATTATAGTAATTTGGTTAAAGATTCAGATTATCATTAAGTTTTTGAACATCAGCCAGGGCAGCTTAGCTGGTAAAAATATTTTTGTCTTTGGCTGTACCGTTTTAAAATTTATTGACTCGGGGCTCAGGACCCATTTATATTATGCTATAGATTTATTTTTTTTTTTTTTTTTTTTTATAGAATGCTTTTTTTATTTATTTATTTTTTTTCAACAACATAAAATTATTTGCTCTGGCTATGGGTACCCCCAAATAAATGTATACACCCCAGGTTCCAGCAATTTTGAAAGATAAATTTGATGCATCTTGAAAATGACTTTATTTTTTTTTTTTTTTTTTTTTACTAAAGATTTTCATAGTTATAAAGTAATTAAAATATTAAGTATGTTGTAAAATATAGTTGAATATTGTAAATATGTAAATAACACAAAATTTGCTGAACTTGCAGTTCTGGTCAAGCATTAGTATTCTATCTTCAACTTAATGTTGTTATTTCTTTGTATAAAATTTTCTCTTCATTTTTATTCATTATTAAAATGAAATTTGTTAATGTGATTTGTAATTATTTACCTCTGCTACCGTAGAATGTGGTCTATATTGCTAATATATATATATATATATATTTTTTTTTATTTCCACTACTCACTGGTCAAGGGTTTTGGGACCAAGGCCATGTAACCAATATGTTCGTATGCCATGCATTTGCATAGAATAAACACATGTAAATCATTATAGCAGTACCAATTTACCTTTTAAGTTACTCCAGTTTTTGTGTATTTAATCTTTTTATTTAATATTTACGGCTTAATAGTTTTATTGAACTAATTTACTTTTTATGTACTTCAAAACCTGTTGTAAGGTATTTAGTCTTTTTTTTTTATGTTGACTTAATAGTTTATTTGTTTACAAAAACATATACCCCAATATATCTTTAATCTTAGCCTGTTTTCTATACCTTTACTAAAACATTCTTCTAATGTTCTAAACCTAATTGCAAATTTATAAAACTATTTAATTTTTTTAAGTTCACGTTACGGGCTATTTGGATTTTGACTGATGAGTGGCACACTTCTCTAGAGTTTTTAAGAATTTAACCCTATACCTTGGAGAATTTCTCTATAAGGTGATAAAAAGTTTTGATTACCAGTAAGTCTAGTAGTAACTTCATTAACATGAAAAAATTAAAAACTTGAAATATTACAGCATCTTTATGAATAGGAAAATATATCTTAGAGAAGTAGCAAGTGAATCCTAAATTAAGGTGAATTTAGCTCTTAAAGAAAAAAATAATTATTTCATAAAGTCAGAAATTGGTACTTTATAGGTATAGTTTAGCAGAAGAGAATAGTAATGAAAATCTTGGCAAAAAATATCGGCTTTCGAGGTTGGAGATTGTAATAGTAACATTACTCAAATAATTCTTACACATCTTACAAAGATCTTGTACTCAAAGATTGAAATTTTACTGATAATCAAATTGAGCCCAAAGTAAATGTTTCTCACAACTTTACAATAACTTAATACCTCGAATGTCAAGTGACTGCCGGGTAATCACTCGGAATTTTCTTTTTAATCTATAATTTTTCTTCGACCGAGAGGCGGAAAACATTCTAATTGTGTTGGCACAAAAGAGCGACAATTTTTATTCGAATAATGAAAATTTTAAAATAAAATTTAAGATTTCTTCCCGATCGATTTAACCATTTTGTCACAAAATAATTATTATTCCGAAAAAAAAAAAAAAGTTATAAACAGAAATTCAAAAGAAAATCTTTTACTCCCCCAGCTGAAGTTCATTTGTTTTATCAAGGGTTCTAAAAATTTGGATCACGAATTGAGAACCAAAAAAAAAAAATTCTTTCATAGACGTTCACTAAAATGAGTATTCAACAAAATAGTTTCTTAAAGGATTATGAAATCTCATGACAAAATACTTCTGTACAAGATGCTGAGACAAAGGCCAAAGAAAATATATCACTCAATGTAAGTCAAGTCTTAGTAGTAATAAACTACGTACATGTAAAAGGCGAATCTTGAAATATCCGAAAATTAACTAATAAACTAGAAGCATTTAAGAGGTGTACCTTCAGGTTTTCTAAAAACTATCTATAATAAACTACATACAAGAGGCAAACTAAGATATCTAAAGATTAGCTGTAATAAACTATACCCCTAATAGGTGAATCTAAAGGTATCTGAAAACCTATAATAAACTACATGTACAGTCGTCAACAGAAGTTCGTTCCTATTAGGCTGGAAATAAATATTTATATAAAATGGAGATCATTTCATAAAAGCTCTATTTTGAATAAAAAGAAAATAAAAACATTCAGCGGGGCTTAATTGAACTGTGATTGGCTGAACCTGAAATGATCTCCATTTTATATAAATATTTATTTCCAGCTTAATAAGAACGAACTTCTGTTGACGACTGTACCTAATAATCGAATATAGTTACCAGAAGATTGGCTATAGTTATAAACTTGTAATAAACTATATAGATCTACATCTATGAACAAATGAGCGTAGACACGATTGTGGTAGTATCTTCATTAAATTGCAAAAAATTTAAGGTTTTTATCAAGACCCATTTTGAGACTCTCCAAACCTCCAATTCCTCTTCAAGATTTTAAATTTAATAAAAATATCAAAGTAAAAAAAAATAAAAGTCTAAAAACAAAAAACAAAAAATTAATTTTTTTATTTCAACAATATATATATACACAATTTTATATGACAAAAAATCACAATAATTAATAATGATAATACCTAATAATAATAATAGATAATACCTAATAATAATAATAATTAATAATAATAGTAATATGTAATACTACCTAAATCAAGTTAACTCATACACAGCTCAGTAAAAATAGTTATACCGAAATTTGGATAAAGTTATAATAATAAAATGACTACTAAGTAGAAAATCAAAATAATAATAAAAATTAGTAGTAGTAGTAGTAGTAACCTACTTCCAAAAATAATACTTAATAATAATAGTAATAATAATAATAATAATAATGGGACAAAGTTAGGTAGAACAGATCATGACAAATGGAAAGAAAAAAAAAATAGTCTACAAATTTCAAACAATGTACTTATAAAAATCCTAATTATAATTACCGACTAGTATCTGAAATAATAATAATAATAATAATAATAAATAAAAATAATAATAATAGGTAAGATTGATATATAATAATAATAATAATAATAATAGGTAATATTGATATATAATAATTGAGCTACATCTTCCTTATAAACGACATAATGCCAGACTATAAATGTTTTCTATAATTATAATAAAAATAAATGGCAATATAAATAATCAAAATTCAATATATATATATATATATATATATATATATATATATATATATATATATATATATATATATATATATATATATATATATATATATATATATATATATATATATATATATATATATATATATTATATATATATATATATATATTTAATAAATTAATTTTTTTTTTTTTTTTTTTTAATTTTTTTTTTTTTTTTTTTTTTTTTTTTTTATTATATATATTATTATATATATATATATATATATATATATATATATATATATATATATATATATATATATATATATATATATATATATATATATATATATATATATATATAACCTAGGGAGGTTATACGGAATGTCTTAACAGAAAACGTGTATAAGGTCGTTTTCTGCCTGAAGTCACGCACGACGAAGATGGTAATAATAAGGGCTGACAGAGGGAGTGAGGGTGGGGGAGGGGTAGAGAGGGAGGAAGGGAGATTAAAATATAGATTCCCTCCCTCGCTCCCCCACCATTACCAACAATAAGAATACGAGCAAGGGAGATATACCAAGTAATTAACATACCAAATGTACTACAAAATATGAAGGAAAAAAAATATATAAGCCATTTTAATTATGCTATTTTTTTATGGTACCTAAATACCACATACCACAGGCTAAAATAGTAGCGCTCCTATTTCATATAGGCTCTACAACAAACGGTTATTCTATTGGTAAAAATGCTTTCATTTCGAGAAAGACCAATAAAACGATATAAATATATATATATATTTTGTAGCTGTGCTCTATTTAAAAAAAAAAAAAATTAATCAATTATTTTACTATATATTAAAAAAAAACTTTTTTTTTTTTTTTTGTTCTCTACCTTCCAAAACCTTTTAAGCAAATATTCACGGTGTATAAGGCGTTCTTTATATATTTAAATTTAACCTAGTCATCACTAATAACTAGTTTTTACCATTACATGTAGAACTAACGGATGAATTAGAACTACTGTTACCACCACCACCCCCACTACTACTACTACTAGAACTACTACCAGCACTATTCCCGTTGACGTGCTGACTTGATGGTGGAGATAAAGTATCACTTCTTCTGTAAAAGAGTAGGTAAGGTACCTTCGGGGGATCGTGTCGAAGAACGGTCGTCTCCGGAATAGATTTCACATTACTGTCATCGTAACGAAGCCAACAGTTGTACCCATTGTGGAATACGTCGGCGACGTAGTGACCTTTGTTCGCTTCTTTACCTTCGTGATTAACGATGGCGAATAGTCGGTATTTACGTTGCGAAGCGGAGAACCTACCACGGCTATTCGTTGACAGCAGATCTGTTCAAATAAAGATGGAAAAATTTTAAGAACATTCCTTACAAAAGACATTTAAAAATATATATATGTATATATAAAAATTAAACTTGGTACACAAAACAGTCACAATCACACAATATGTTTAAAGACTGCCTAATTCTGAAGCAGACCAAAAAAACTGAAAGGTAATCTAACCGCCAGAATAAAGCCAATTCCTTATTGTAACTACCAGCACATATAGTCTACTTCTACCTCAATTTCACATTTAGGAAAATGAAGTGAACATAATTTTAAAATTTTATAACCTTACTCATCAAGTTTACTGACCAAACACTCCAAAAAGTAATGTTTTCAATGTCAATTAAGAACAGCTCTTCCTCAAGTATCACAACCCTTACCATACAAAATTAGAATAAGAATAATAATAATTAAAAAAAACCCACACACACACATTCATGTCAAATACAATCAAGTTAACCTAACACACCAAATTAAAAATAAAAACCATTAAACCCATAGTTTAATGTTTTTAAAATAAAGAATCTTATATATATATATATATATATATATATATATAATATATATATATATATATATATATATATATATATATATATATATATATATATATATATATATATATATATATATATATATATATATATATATATATATATAAATAAAATTAGCATTTCAAACTTTAAATATAAAAATAAATAAAATAAGTACCTTTTGTGATCTCCAAATCAATAGGGAATTGAAGTCTTTTGGTTACCTTCTGTAGTCCGCCATTATCATAAATAAACCTCTTTAACTGTAAAATCAAAACCCGAGGAAGATCTTCGAACATCACCTGCAGGAAATGAAAAGGAATATTACATTTCATCCTCACTCTACAACAATCCATGTTTTAGTAATAGCTCATTAAAGTTTTGAACAAAATGTTGGTGTATAGTACCAACAAAGGTAGATTGCTGAGCAACTACCACAGGAGTATTTCCAAACAAGAGATGGTAGGATGGTGGTAGAAAATATGGAGTTTAGTATTTTAGGTTTTAAAATGTTCTTGTCTCTTTCACTTCTTGATGGTATTTTTTCGTATAAAGTTATAAACTTTGCGGAAAAGTTGTGTGTAAAATTCATAAGTTCATTTTATATTAAAAAAAAAAAAAAAATTTTTTATTTTATAAATTTAAACTAATATTATCAAAAAGGTGTACTTTAATGTATAAATTTTTTCTGTGGTGTTTATTAAAGAACTTAAATATTTTTTTTTTTTTTAAACAAATTATATTGAATCCATATAAATAAAATAAATAAATAAAATAAAATTAAATAAAACAAATTTGCAAAGAAGTTTCTCTCTTTCTCTGTAGTGAAATTTGTGGGGTTGGGGATAGCAAAATTGATTTTTAAATATATATAAAAAAAAAAAAAAAATGGAAACCATATTTTTATCATTAAAAAGAAGAAAAAAAAAATCATCCTCCATACAACGTTTGTATAACAATAATTTGATGTTAGTTAGGCAAGTAGAGAGCTAGAGCCAATTTTGAAGTAATTCTAAGTAAGATCTACCTAATGTAGCAGTTAGTGGGAATCCCATGACTAAGGAATTGGTTTGCTAAAATAAACTGTTAAAAGAAAGTATGTATCCCTACATTATTTATTTCCCAATTAGTCCTAATCTACCCATTACAGAATATATAAAAATGATTTAACCTGATGCAAAAAAAAATAAATAAATAAATAAATAAAAAATAAAATAAAAAAAAAAAAAAAAAAAAAAAATAAAAATTTCTTACCTGATTACTAGCAGTCACTTCTTGATTTGTTTTAGGACAAGTGAATCCGCTAATTTCCTCACGAGTTACTAGCTGACTTAGGGCATCTTTAAGGGTATCAACTTTTGGAGACTGAAAATTGTTAACGAAAATTACATAAATAATTTAAACTGAAAAAAGTTGTCAAAAATAAAAAAAAATATTATTATTCTGCTAGGATTGAATTTTGCCTATAATTAATATAACAAATTTTAAGAAAAATAATTTCTACAAGAAACCTAAACACATCTTTTGGCCCTAATATTAAAACATCTGGAATAAGTTATTTTCAATATAATTAATTATGGCTGAGTAAATTTAATAGTGAATTTGATAATTTATATATTGTTAAGAGGTAATAAAAATTATATCTTTACCTGTATGTCAAGAGGAAGTGTGTTGAATGGTTGTAAATTGGCTGTAGTATTTCCACCAGCCTGCTGTAGGACAGATCTTAACTGACCCCAAAATATTTGACTTATCGGAGAGGGGCTGAAATGCGCAGTTCGGGTTACGTAGCTCTTTTTCTTTGGTCCTAATTTTAAGAAAATTTTTATTATCATCAGTAATAAAAGCAGCAATACTAGTAATACCAAAAATATTAATATACCAAAGTATCATTATTACACAAAAGAAAAAGGTTACCATACCTTGAACCTTCCACTCATTTTGATCGTCATTCTTCAAATCCTGTTCAATAGTACCATTGTGGGTGGCATCCAAACCTCCCGCCAATTTCAAACTCTCCACCATCTGACATAAACATAATTAAGATTAAATCTCATTCTCAATATCTAACACTAAAAGAAAAACATACGTCACTAAATACATGGTAGGTTATCTATAATTCTAAATAAATAAATAAAAAAAATAAAACATGCACACAAACTTTGTCCTCAAAAATAAATTCATATTTTAGGAAGATAAAAGATTTTCATTTGGAGTGCTGATACATAACATCAAATTATCTCGGACAATATAATGCACGATCAGCAACTTTTAAAGTTAATAGATTAATAATTTGATTAAAATCACTTTATATTTAGTATATTTATTGAAAACCATCTTTCTTTCTATTTTATTGCATGCTATGAATTCAGGAAACCAATTAGTGGAAAATACTTTCTGATTTGGAGGAGAAGAATGTCCCCCCCCCCCCCTCAAAAAAAAAAGTGATGATTCACCAGATACTTAAAATGTCTTGTGTAAAATGTATCAAAATGGGTGCATTATTTAATTTCATTTTATATATTAGTTGGAGCTGTCAAAAGACATTTGAAAATAGGATTCAAAAGTTGAATATTTTGCTCCCTGGAAAAGAACTACCAAAATTTTAATAAATCATCTTTAAAAACTATTTACCTAAATCCATTTTTTCATACCTCGGTCATGCCATAGTTATTAATATTCCTTTCATAAAACCTTAAAATATAAACTATCATAATGGCAATGTTGAGTAAGTGTCGAATAATCTTACCTCGTCATGAAGTCCGTTTAAAACACAAGAGAGCATTTCCTCGGCGTCTTGCTGCCTCCCTTCTGTAAACTGGTCCTTTTTCAGGTTGCAAAGAGTTTTGTATACACATGTTGGTTCAAATGGGACCCCTGTTATAATTTCGGGTTCTTTCTTATTTTTTTCTTTGCGATTTTGCTTTGTAAGAGGTGCCATTGGGTTGAATTCAGATACAAAGTCCACACTATTAAAAAAAAATAAAAAATAAAGAAATCAATCAATATCAATCAAATAAAAGTTACATGTTTAGCTATTAATTTTCTAATTTAAAAAATGAAAAAAATTATATAATTTCTATTGTTATCAAACACGACTAGAATGTTTTTGAAATAATAATAATAAGTAATACTTACAGGCTGTTTATAAATGGAGTGGAGAAATTGCCAGATTTATAGCCTGCTTCTTTAGACAATGTCTTTGCCAGTCTATAAAAAGAGGGACAAGCTAATAAAGCTTGGAGAGGAGCATTCACGTAGCACCAATAATTTTTATTAATCAAACCTTTTGGTTGAAGATGTATGGGACGGTAGTCTGGGATATATTTCTTAATTAAAGTTCCTACTTTTACTTTATCCATTTCATTATCAGATATAGTTAAGTCAACAGACTCCTTTTGAGAAGCTAATTTTAGTGATGCATTTTCATTTTCTTTAGCGTTAAATGGACTTACAAAGGCGATCTGTTTTGTGCTAAAATCATCATTGGGCTTAAATAATTGTGACCAACTCTTCTTCTGACCCCAAGCAGGCTCTACTGGTTTAGAAGCTGTTGCATTATTTTCAGAGGGAAGTTCCACAACAGGTTTAGGTTTTGGGGGTTCTTCAAAAGCCACTTTTATAGGTGGTTTGGTTGCAACTAATTCCTCTGGTTTGGTTTCGGGTATAACAAATGGTGTATTTACAAGTGTTGCTGGGCTACTGCTAGGTTTGCTCTTTTCAATTTTTGTTACCTTACTATTTACAAAATCTTTAGGCTGCAATATGGGAGCCAATGCTTGATTATAAACTGTAATAGAGGTATCTAAACCAAAACTTAAATCTGAAACACTATCAAGTAAAAGAGGATCAGTAACTTTAGTTTTAAGAGGATTCGTATTATTATTATTATTTGAGCTACTCTTGAGCTTTGGTTTTGATGGTACCCCATTTTCTTTCCCTTTTTGTTGCACAACAGGAGGTGAAGTCTTCTCATTTAAGTCTGCTGATAATTCAATTTCGGCATTAAGAACAGAAATCTGGTCAGGAACTTTTGTTGATCTTTGACTACTCTGAGTCTTAGGTTGCACTTTTTTCTCACTTCCTTTGCCAATAGTAACAGACTTAGTTCTGCTACTTCGACTGCTTTTTATCGGTTGAGTCATAGGTACACTATTATCAATTTCAACTTGAGCTTCTGGACAGGCATCCTTATTTTCTATCTCAACTTCTTCAATCTTCACACTCTGAGATAGAGTTTTGCCTAAATTCAAATTAGAACACACAGAAACTTCATCTTTATCAATTTTAATATTAGAAACTTTATTTTCAACATATTCCACAGGATCATCATTTTTCACGGTACTTTTTTCAATGTCAACATCATCATTTACTATAAATGTATTATTCGAGCAAGTAACAACTATGTTAATATTAGAATTATTAGGGAGACTCTCTGTTGCTGGAGTGCTAAGGGGAATATTTGGGTCTACCGGTTCAACAGCAGAGTTACACTCCTCTATACAAGGGTAGGAATAATTTATAGTATCCATTGTGTTTGTTGCCTCATAACTTGAAGCAACAATATACTCTGGGTGTCCTGTAATCATTTGCTGTTGTTCCTGAACAGTACTATGTGGCATAATTAGTTGCTGCTGTGCATGATTAGAAGTATTTTCATTAGTAACAAGAGCAACTGTTGCTGGTGGAGGCTGGGTCTGATAAGCCAAAACATGATGACCTTGATGGTCACCTGGGTAAGGGCCAATGAAATGGGGAATCATTGGAAACCCCTGCGTTCTAGGCATTGTTGTAACTGCATATGGCATATAAGGAGCATATTGCATTATCTGAGAATATTGGAGACTAGGTTGAAGTGTCGGAGTAGTTGGTCCAGCATTGTCTTTATAATGAGACTTGCCTCCAGAATCACTATAAGAAGAATGATCACTACTTACTGAATTACTCCTTTCATGATCTTCTCTACCTCTCCTCCTCCCACGGCCTCTACCTCTGCCTCTAAAGTTCCCTCTATTATGTGTATCATGACGTTTATGATCAAAGTCTTTCTCCATATTCTTTATTGGCATTGGCATAGATGGTTGTTGTTCTGGAAGCATATATGGTTGAAACATTTGAGGATGCTGGGGTGCACCTTGATAGTGGTGTGGCGGTGGTGGTGGTGTAGCATAAAGCGCACCATGTGGTGCTGGATGAGGATTACCATATGGAGATGGTGAAACATTCACATGGCAATTTTCAATATGAACAGTAGGTGGAACCATTTGATGGGCATGATTAGGTGGAGGTGGCATGTGTGGATAAACTTGACCATGAACTCCCCCAGGTCCAGAATGGGGAGGGTAAGCTGGAATATTGTAGATCCCTGAAGTAGGTACACTGTGAACATTCATAGGTTGTACCAATGCGGGATGCTGGTTTATATATTGGGTCTGTGGTGCTGGTTGGTGATACATATTAACTGGCTCTTCATCTGGTAAGAGCTCTTCCTGATCATTACAAAGAGTTGAAGGAGAGTCTGACTGAGGTGGAGTTACACTGGATGACAGTATTGGAGGAGTGTCTCTGGGATCAATATCTTCTGCAGTTCCACCTAAACAATAAAAAGTATATTCTTGAAAATAAAAAGTAAAAATTTAGAAAATCTTAATCATTTACACGTATAACTTAATGAAAGAAATGAGGAAAGTATTACGACTGTAACCTACCATCGACAAAAAAGGAAATCCCAACAGCACTCTCATCTCGGATTGTTTGGCTGATAAAATCTAGTTCATTTTTTTCTGCCTTGTCGTCATCTCCTTCATCTTTCAAGTCCTTTACAGGTGACCCTTCCAATGATGGAATAAGGACTTCCTCTTTCTTCTCTTCAAGGATACTGATAAGAATTTTATAATCCTCCTCTTCTATTTCAGAGAGATCAAGGAAATCAAACTGAAGGTGAAATAAATAAATAAACAAATAAATAAATTATATATATATATATATATATATATAATATATATATAATATATTATATATATATATATATATTATATAATATAATATATATATATATATATATATATATATATATATATATTATATATATATATATATATATATAATATATATAATATATATATATATATATATATATATATAAAATTTGGTGGATAAAAACTAAGAATTATATTTCTTATTTATGTAAATAATTTAATAAATTTTTTAATATATATACCTAAACATGAATAGCCAAATGCATTTTAGTAGTGTTATAAAAAACAGTTGAAAACCAAAAGTAATTGTAATGCAGTATACTTAGAATATATTGTACATTTTAATAATTTAATAATTCTTATAATTAAGAACTTTATTTTTACTCGATTTTAGTCAGATTGCTGGATACTTAAAAAAAAAAAAAAAAAACCTGGATAACTGTATATACAGCCAATCCTAATTCTGAGGCATAGATATATTTAAAGCCAATTAATGTTTTTGCTAAGTGCTTGTATCACCACATTCTGAATAACACCTCTTAGTTGGGTCTGTTTAACAATCCCTAAAAAAACTACTAAACATTTTTTTGTTTTTTTTCATCTCTTCCAACACTATTTTATTATCTCCTAAAGTATAATTAAAATCTTATTACCATTTATTAATTGGTAATAAACATAGGCCAAAATGTACTCCCTCCTATTTAGCAACTCCTAAGAATAATTTTGGGATTTAATACTCCAATAGTAATTACAATATTTTGAAATCCTATATATATATCATTTTAATACAAATCTGTGTGTCTGTGTAAGGTAAAAAATGAAAAGTGAAAAAAAAAATTTTTTTTTTTTAATGGTCAGACAAAATTATAAGACTGTACACAATACAATGTTCAAAAGTTTGATTAAAGTTTTCCACTTTTTCTAATCTTTTTTTTTTTTTTTTCTTAAACTTCTACCATCTAAAGAGCAAATTTAAGGTAAAATACAAATTTTTTTCCAGCAAATTATGTTTTTATTTAGTTTCAAAGTATAAAACTTTTGAAATAATATGGTAGAAAAACTCAAACATGAAGCCATGACCATAATGAAAAAACATAAGATGACTATAATGAAACAAAATAGAATGACTAAAGTACGAATGAAATAGGGATCTACAACATGAATTAAGTGTATAACGAAGTATATCAATAATATTAAAAACTGATTATGTGAAAGAAATAATGTAAATTCTAAAAAATATCTAAAATCTTAAAAATAAAAACTAAAGTTTTCTAATGCAGATAAAAGGAAATTAAGACAACTGAAAAGAAAAATTTGATATATATATATATTAGCACTTTTCTACTGATGGTAACATTGAGTTTTACTTTTAAACTGAATGATTCCTGGCTTTGAGAGTAAGAGTTACGAGAAGAGGTTGAAAAAGCTGGGAATGTGTTCAGTTGAAATGAGATTTCTCAGAGGGGATTTGATACAGGTTTACAAACTATTTGCATCTGACAGTAATACAGATTGAAAAATACTTTATAGTGGACTATGGAAGAGAAACTAGAGGGCATAAGAAAATTAAAAGAAGTCATGAAATCTCAATCTAAGAAAGTACTCTTTCAGTAGGAGGGTTGTTAATTTTTGAAATGGCTTGCAACAGGATACTGATGAATGTGATTATCTTGTAGCATTTAAGAAGGGGCTAGACAAATATATGGATAGTTTAGATATTGCATAGTATAACTTGATTAAGCCTAATTGGTAAGTATATACAAATGTTGGTTCATTGTATGCTGCATGCGTAATTAGTTGCATAATGTCATTTAATTACATTTACTAAATATAAGTGGGAGATTAGTTTAATTTTTATTTTACTTTGATAACTAGGGATAGAATAGACCTAGTCTTTGTTGCATGTATTAGTATTACCATTATTATTTGTTTTGAACAGGACAGTCTCGATAGACTCATGTGGCTTCTGTCTCTATTTTTCTAATGTTCTAAAAAGAAAATAAGACAACATATGCATCAACCATAGATTATAAGACTACGGTAGCATCTATGATTAAAATCACTGGAACTGATGAAATTCTAAATAACTGGTTTGCTTCATTTAAAACAAACTAATGCCCCAAAAATTATAAAATAGCTACAGTAATATTTTCAAATATCTTGAATGTGGAACAAACCGATTACTTAGAATTTTTCTACATTATTGAAACTATAAAGACAATATATTGAAAATCATTAATGCCTAATGAACTGCATGAGACTACTTTTGTGTAAAGGTTAACCAAAACCATAAAAATAATATGTACTATTATTACACAGTGAAACTGACATTTTTGAATATTTATAGACTGATATTTCTATTAATTAATATCAAAATCAATATTCAATAAAATTAAATTCTTAATATAAGAACAATTGTATCCTTCAACCTCTTTCACTATATATTTATCAAATATTTATATTGTTCTATCAATATTCAAAATGGCAGCCTCCCTTACAATTATAGACATGCCTTTTTATAATAAAATTTAAATTTTTATATATGTTAGGTTTTTCACAATTCATTAAGCTTTAATATTTCATTATATTTTAAATATTATAGAGTGAAAATAATGGTAACTGTAAATACCAGACTTTTTTTAAATTTTTACTATATTGAAATGCATACCTAGTACATACAATTACCGAAATAAAACTTGTCTCGTTATACAAATGCTATGCTCTATCTTATATATACCATACTGGTAAAGTTTCACAACTTTCTTTGACTTGCATACTTTCAAACGCCGTGTATCTGGACATGTTGACCTCCTTTGATCAGGATAAGATGTTTACAAATCTGGTGGATTTGCAAGGCCTCCGGCCTTTGCCCAAGAGACAATAAATATATATATATATATATATATATATATATATATATATATATATATATATATATATATATATATATATATATATATATATATATATATATATAGGATGAAGTGAAGTATCGGTATCGGTGTCGTAGCTTCAAATCAAAAAGGAATTATTATTATGTGCTACAACACAATTGAGTCTAGTGTGTTCTTCTTAACCTTTTCTTATATGCGTGGTGTTCTAAGTATCGGCATATTTTTAGGTATTGGGTATCAGTGAATTTTTAGGTATCGGTATCGGCAAATTTGAAAGTCTTAGTATCGATAAAAATGTTGGTATATGAATGGATAAAGTATCGTATCTCGGCATATTTTAAGGTATCGGTGAATTTGGAAGCCTTGGTATCAGTAAAAATTTTGGTATCACTCCATCCCTAATATATATATATATATATATATATATATATATATATATATATATATATATATATATATATATATATATATATATATATATTTTATAAGGCTTTATAAACACTTCCTATACTCTTAAATACTTTCTACCCTCTTAAACCTATTTCATTTTAGCAACATATAAAATTCTACATTGATACTCTATATTGTCTTCTCCCATTCCTCAGCTAATAGTATGCAATGTATGATCTCACATGGGCAAACTAGCTCAAGAGTGCAACCATAGCCACACTTTCCATACATTCCTCTTTGTTTACTCATCTTCTGTACGATGCATATTTTACATATGCACTTTAATAAATTTTGATTTAATATTCATTTTTAAATTTTTTTTTATATGGTTTTCAAATTTGTTAACGCTACAAAATGCTTACTCTGCTGCAAAAATAAAAATAAATATAATATATATATATATCATGAAATCTCAAAAAATATTTAAGGAATATAAATATACACAAAAAAAATCTGCAATGTATTGAAGCCGCAATATAATGAGGGATTACTGTATAGATACAATACGTTCACATAAAAGTTTGTATAATTTTTTTATTTAGATAATGAGAGAACCAGTATTCACCAGGTTAGATCTATTTAATGGCTATTAGTTTATATTCACCCTTCAAGTCCAGGTTAGGTTATCGACCTAGTTTGTTGGATTTAATAATTTAAATCTAGCAAACTAGCTTCACTTAACCTAACCTAGACGGATAAATGAATACTGAAGTCTAACCTAGTAAATATTGACTCTTTCAACACCTAAGTATACTACTGTTAATGCAATATATAAATAAATTTAATTTACTATAGAAATAAAACTACAAGTACACTTCCAAATGAAAATTAATTCAATGATTTCATAGAAATGTTTTAAAAAATATATTTAATACAAACTAGTTTTAAAATATATATATATATATATATATATATATATATATATATATATATATATATATATATAATATATATATATATATATATATATTTAAAAAAAAAAAATAATAAAATTTTTTATAAATTTTTTTTATTATTTTAAAAAAAAAAAAAATAATCTTTTTTTTTTTTTTTTTTTTTTTTTTTTTTTTTTTTTTTTTTTTTTTTTATTTATATATTATATATTATATATATATATATATATATATATATATATATATATATATATATATATATATATATATATAGGCTTAGTTATAACCTTATTTATTGATATTTTTAACATTTCAATTTTAATCAATAATTTAAAATTTCAATGGTTTTAGTAATTATTTCCCTTGTATAGTAATGAAAGGTTGTACTTTTTCATTTTAAGATGTTTAATTTATTCTACAGATTTATATATATTATATATTATATATATATATATATATATATATATATATATATATATAATATATATATAGTGTAATACAGCAGTAGACCTTTATCTCACAATAACGTTCCTTCTATCAGTAGGCCTGTATTATGGCAAACTTCGGTAATTCAGGTTATGTCAAACTAAGTACGCTAGAAAACTAAAAAAAAAAAATAATAATAATAGGAATAAATAAAAGCTAAATAATAATACAAATATTAAAAAATTTGAATTCATATATTGTTGTTTCCATATATCAAGGTCAGATAACTTTGTAACCATATATATATATATATATTTAAAAAGTTTCTGGCTACCATGTACAATTAATTACAGCAGCTTTGGTTTTCAGTTTTAGTAACTGGTATTTTTCTATTTTATTTATTCATAAATGAAATTGGTCAATGAGTATTGTTTGTGATAAACAAATTTCTTTGGTATAAAGAATTGATATTTGATACTTAAATACATATTACATGTCTCACCAATATTTTTTATTATTCTTCATTTTAATGCATTTTCAGTATTCTCTGCAAAAATTGTTATAATGGGTTATCAGGGTCTTTCACTAAATTACCAACACTTAAGACTGTTTAACACATTTATACATATTTAATCATAGGAACATAGGAAAATAGAGACAGTTAGAAGCCACAAGGGCCTATTGAGACTGTCCCAGTCCAAACAAATAATAACAATACTAGTACATGCACAAAAGACTAGGTCTATCCCTTCCCTAGTTATCAGTTCATCCTTATAGAATTGAAAGTAAAAAAAAAAAAATTACCTATGAACTAAAATACATGTAGATGTATTCTATAACCAATGAAAAGTCAATTATAAGCCAAGACAAAAAAAAAATACATGTTATTAGATTATGCTCACAATATATCTATATAAATAAATAACATACCTTAAAACAACTACAGGATCTCAATGTTCTGCACGAATTTACATTCAAAAGCCCTACCATTGTTAAATATCTGCTGGTACTTCACAAAAATATTTTAGAAAATTTACTGGAAGAATACTCTATTGAACCCTAATACAACCACATTTGGAATCAGAATATTTTTTTTAAGATTGAAAGGCCTTTATATACAAACATACTGATAGCCTAGCCTACTGCTTTCGTGAAAATGTACCTTTATATACAAACATACTGATAGCCTAGCCTACTGCTTTCGTGAAAATGTATTTTTAGGCTTATCACTATACTATCACAATGACAATAGGTCAGACCATTATAGAAGCATAAAATTAACAATTCTGACTGTAAATGGGGAAGGCTTGGCAAATTTTAATAATCAAGAAAGAAATTTTAGTTCTATCTCCATAATGCATCATTAAATTAGGTCTAACCTAGGCCAAGTTATTCATTCCATTCAATCTAAAGCATTACTATCAAAATAAACAGTAAAATATTTACCTGTAAAGAACTCATTTTATTCGACTTTAAGTTAAGCTCATATTAAAATATTACAACACATTATAAAATTAAAGTCTAAAAAAAATTATTTTCATCGGCGTGATTTCCCATGCACAACACCATAAAAGAAGGAGGCTTTTTGAGACTCTACCGACGTAAAAAAAGAGAAGCTGATTGGTGGAAGAAAACTAGCTTGTATTAACAATAATTTTGATTGGCTATGTCAATATTTTCCCGCGAAAATATAACCAATCAAAAATCATTATACAAAAGGCTCTGAACTACACAAAAACGTTCCATCATGAAATGACGATAAAATGTTAAAGCTGTGTATTACTGATATGTACTATTGTATAAAAACAATTGTAGAAAATTAATTATAATTTATTGATTTTTTACATAAATAAAATGAAATTTTTCTTAAATACTTCGTAAAAGTTAAATAAAAATATTTTTTTTTCAAAATTAATAAAATGTTGAAAAAAAATAAACCTACTTCCAATTATCAAAGCCTGTGTAATTATAGTTATCAGAATATTTTCCTCTATATATATATATATATATATATATATATATATATATATATATATATATATATATATATATATATATATATATATATATATATATATATATATATATATATATATATATATATATATATATATATATATATATATATATATATATATATATATATATATATATATATATATATATATATATATATATATATATATATATATATATATATATATATATATATATATATATATATATATATATATATATATATATATATATATATATATATATATATATATATATATATATATATATATATATATATATATATATATATATATATATATATATATATATATATATATATATATTATATATATATATATATATATATATATATATATATATATATATACAGTGGAACTCCAATATTCGTTCCCCTCCAGTATTCGTCTTTTTCGATATTCGCCCTGTTTTTTCGTCAAATTTTTTTCGATATTTTTTTTCGATATTCGTCGAAAAGTCAATATTCGTCCTACCTACGAAAGCCTATAACCTTAAAAATAAAAACTCTTAATAACAATCATTGTTTTTCTCATCCAAAAGGTAAATTTCTTTTTTAAATTTTTTTGTGTTTAGCATTTATGTAGGCCTACACAGTGCGTATTACGTATTATTTATGGCAGTACGCTATTTAATATGTACTGTAGTTAAATTGTACAGTGTTTGAAATGATTTCGGAGGTCGATTCTAGAGTGAAAAATTTTTTTTTTTGTTAAAGAATAGATAGGCAAAATTCGAGGCTGGGAACGAATTAATCCATTTTTAGTTAATTCCTATGGGAAAAAATTGTTCGATATTCGTCTTTTTCGATATTCGTCATCCCCTCAGGAACGGATTAATGACGAATATTGGAGTTCCACTGTATATATATATATATATATATATATATATATATATATATATATATATATATATATATATATATATATATATATATATATATATATATATATATATATATATATATATATATATATATATATATATATATATATATATATATATATATATATATATATATATATATATATATATATATATATATATATATATATATATATATATATATATATATATATATATATTATATATATATATATATATATATATATATAATATATATATATATATATATATATATATATATATATATATATATATATATATATACTGTACGGTTGCAAGAATATGAATGCTTTCTGCAGCCGACACCACCCTGTAACATTCGGGATATGGTGCTGAGTATAAATCACCACCCTACGAAAGTAGGAAAGGTTATAAAGCTATATATATATATATATATATATATATATATATATATATATATATATATATATATATATATATATATATATATATATATATATATATATATATATATATATATATATATATATATATATAGTATATATATATATATATATATATATATATATATATATATATATATATATATATATATATATATATATATATATATATATATATATATATATATATATATATATATATATATATATATATATATATATATATATATATATATATATATATATATATATATATATATATATATATATATATATATATATATATATATATATATATATATATATATATATATATATATATATATATATATATATATATATGGCAGAGAGAGAGAGAGAAAGAAAGAAATTATGTGCGTGTGTGTGTGTGTGTTTAATTGTCCAAAAATTTACAATATAATAAGTTAGAGCAAACGTCGAATATTCCTTTCTATTAATGTGGAGCTCAATTTCGCGAAATCCCATAGTATTATTGTTACCATATAATGAGTTTTTAAAATCTTCAGATATATCAGTTTTTCATTAAATTTGTACATTGAAAACGTTACATTTTGATGCATCGTAGAGATCTTTGCTTATTAGAAAGATGTTTTAAATATTTTTAAGTATTTTCCATACCAATTTCATAAAATTTCTGATACAAACAAATTTAAATATAAAATTGATTTACTTAGAAAAACGGAATTGTAATTCATAATAGTTTACAATAAATTTAAAGAGAACGTGAGAAAAAGGGTGAATATATATATTGCATTGAATCTTTTTTTATTTGATAACTTTGGTACATTCAAAATACATCCTAAATTAAGATATCTAATTTTGGATGGCAACATCAGATTTTAGAATTCTCTTTGTTTTAACGTGTATGTGTTAGGACTTTTACTTTTGCGCTTAAAATAACCAAGTAAAAATGAAAAAGTGCATAATATTTTCTATATTATCCCTCGATTTAAATCTTCCAGAATTTCAAGTTATGTAAAGTATTTTAATAAGGCCTATTATTTTTCATATACATGAGTTTTTTTTTGTTTTTTTTTGTTTTTAGAGAACGGACCTCACAGACGTGGGGATATGCCGTCCTTCCTGAAAGACAAGATACTACCCTTCAGGCCACTACGAGTTCAGAACGAGTGAACCACGTCCACAAGCAATGAGAGCTCGAGATGCTCTCCAATATATTTGAGGTTTCTATTATTTGAATGTTTGGGAGTGGAATTTTAGACTCTGAATCTATAGTTAGAACTGATTTGACTGTCTTGATTCTAGACAGTCTATCCTAAGATATATTTGCTTATTTTAGTATTTGACTATTAGAAATAGGGTAGACCTGTTAGACTTCTATAATGTTTAACTAATATCTTTTATTCTGACCTTGTTAAACGGTTCTAGTTAGAAGTATTGGGAGTTGAGTTTCATTCCTGTGAATTTGAATGGGAAAGCTTACTATTAAAAAGAACATTTCTTATTGAATTATCCTTAAAATATCAAACGTAAACTTTTGACTTTTAAGGCAATCCTCCAAATAACGTATTTTTTTTTTTGGAAATCCCATTAAATTGAATCTACATTTAATTAAACTTATTTGTTTATGGTGAGTAAACTGTAGTACTACTGTTTTTTTACTGTTCTTTTATGTTTACTTTACAGGCTAAGATTATATTATTATTTGGGTTTATTTTTGTTGTACAATCTCATAGCTGTTTTACTTTATCTCCTCTTTCAGGGGATTCTAGGTAAGATAATAATAATAATAATATATATATATATATATATATATATATATATATATATATATATATATATATATATATATATATATATATATATATATATATATATATATATATATATATATATATATATATATATATATATTAATTTTAAACTATTAAAATGCATTTTGGAGTAAAATTTTTAACAATCAACTTACATTTCATGAGAAGTAGGTTTTTAAATATCGAATAATTTAAGGTAGAAATAATAAAATAAGAAAAGCTCTCATGTTAAAGGTATCTAAGAAAATATCTGAAAATTACTTCAAAAAAATGTTCATTTTTTATTAGAAGTTTAGTTTTTAGTCAAAACAATTAGCTCCAAGATGGCTCGAGGTCTTTACCAAAAAATTGATTTGAAAATTTAATT
Source organism: Armadillidium nasatum (assembly GCA_009176605.1). Lineage (NCBI taxonomy): Eukaryota > Metazoa > Arthropoda > Malacostraca > Isopoda > Armadillidiidae > Armadillidium > Armadillidium nasatum. The sequence continues at coordinate 91,193 of SEYY01011670.1, read as the reverse complement.
TAGCGTTATTTCAAGCTATAATATTTTTATTTAATTGCCAAATAACACAAATATTATTTAAATTATGATTTGTTCAAAATTACACTGTTAAACACTTTTAGAAATATGTTTGTTTAAACGACATAAAATGGAATTCACTTCCAATAAATATACAGAATTTCTACAGAGTTTATGAGAAACGACATCTTGCGGTTATTAATAGAATCACAGTAACGTCATCCACGAGCCTTGAATTGAAGAAAGAGTTTTTTTTTAATAGTAAAAGGCTTAAATGCTGTAACTTATTATTATTGTAAACTTTGATTGTCCTTTATTTTCAAACTTTTATGAATTAAATAAACTAAAAAAAAATGAATGCCTACATCTACTGCTTTTTTTCGTCTTCTTATAGTTACCCCAAAGTTTACCCTATAATATGGTAAACTTTGGTTACCTTTGGTTCTGTCATATGAACCTATGGAGTTTAAATGCGTGGAGCTCTAGAACGGAATTGGTTTTATCATGAAATATTACAAAAAAAATTATGGGAAAAATATGGAGATAAATAAATACACGGTGTATTTATTTATGCCTATCTTCATCACACCATTTTTAATCATTTTTAAAAGCTAGCCATATAAAATTTTAAAGTTCAAAGAAAATGGCTCTAAAATTTTATGGAACGTTATTTCGTTCTAGAAAATATATGAAAAATATTTACTGTATTTTTTAATTGTTATATTTATTAACTTTTATTAATGATTATTAATTTAAAAAATCAATTGCAGAAGGAATTGATATAAAAAATTATGCAGCATTTCGAATACACATTGGTGGGGATAAGTCTCTTAACATGAAAAAAAAAAAAAAAAATTCATCAGTGTTTTCCTAGGGAAGTGATGGTGAACCAGTGACCCGCGGGTCACGAACTGACCCACCACCAACTTTTCAGTGACCCACGAGACAAGGAGGAAACTCAAGAAATTACTTTTTAAAAAACTGAGATATTTCTCAGAAATTATGCAATACTGCCAAAAGTATGACGATGTTTCCAACTCTTCTCACAATGCGGGGAAAAACGGTTGTAAAACTAAATAAAATTTAAAAATATAGAAACATTTTTAAAATAGCTTATACGACTATGTAAGTTATCTGATTTTTTTCTCTTTGCAGTTTATCAGTTGTCAAAGTTTAGTGTTAATGTCTTCTCATTTCTTTGTGATCATGTTATTTTAGTTTGTGATAATTTTTTGTGCATGTGTAAATTATAAATACATTAATATATTAGTAAGATATAATTATAAATATATTAATATATTAGTAAGTATATGTGTGACCCATTTATGTTTCTAAAATTTTTAGATGTACTGAAAGTGACCCAGCAACTATTAGAAGCTCGCCATCGCTGGCACAGGGCATCTCGCAAGAGTCCCATATATATGTATATATATATATATATATATATATATATATATATATATATATATATATATATATATATATATATATATATATATATATATATATATATATATATATATATATATATATATATATATATATATATATATATATATATATATATATATATATATATATATATATATATATATATATATATATATATATATATATATATATATATATATATATATATATATATATATATATATATATATATATATATATATATATATATATATATATATATATATATATATATATATATATATATATATATATATATATATATATATATATATATATATATATATATATATATATATATATATATATATATATATATATATATATATATATTATATATATATATATATATATATATATATATATATATATATATATATATATATATATATATATATATATATATATATATATATATATATATATATATATATATATATATATATATATATATATATATATATATATATATATATATATATATTATATATATATATATATATATATATATATATATATATATATATATATATATATATATATATATATATATATATATATATATATATATATATATATATATATATATATATATATATATATATATATATATATATATATATATATATATATATATATATATATATATATATATATATATATATATATATATATATATATATATATATATATATATATATATATATATATATATATATATATATATATATATATATATATATATATATATATATATATATATATATATATATATATATATATATATATATATATATATATATATATATATATATATATATATATATATATATATATATATATATGGGGCTTAGGTTAAGAAGTTATCTGACCTTATATATCGATATTTTTTATATCGATATTTTAAAATTTCGATAGTTTTAGTAATAATTTCCCTTTTATAGCAAGATAGCTTGTACTTTTTCGTGTTAAGCTGAAAGTTAAGGATATAAGTTAAATTTGTTCTATAGATTCGTGTCTCGCGTTTTTGCAACATTTTAAATTAGCAGTTACTGAAAAAGAATGTGATAAATGTAAACAAAAATATGATATATAAAAAGAAATGATAATTTTTTTTCCAATGCAACAAAAAACACTGTACGTGGGTTTAAGATGAGTGTTTCTCCGAAAAACTTTGATTTTCGGATATGCATTCGTCTTACGAAGATGCAATATATATAATGTATTTTTTTTTTTGCTCAAAATTTAACGTTAAAGCCATAGGCCTGGCCCAGCAAGCGGTATCCGCCGTGGGCCCGTGAAACCCAAGGATCTTCCTCGAAAGATCCCACTGACAGGACGAAAGTCCTTCCTGGGGGAAGACGATATATATATATATATATATATATATATATATATATATATATATATATATATATATATATATATAAAATGTAGTACGGCAGTAGGTAGCCTTGTATCTCATCTATCGGTTAGGCCTGTATCACACGGCAACGTCGATCATTCAAGTTATGATAACTCGAACTAAGTACGCTCGAAAACTAAATAATAATTATAATAATATTAATAATTATAATAATAGACATAAATGAAATGAAAGCTAAATAATAATTATACAAATGTCAAAAAATTTGCTGTTATATATCGATGTTTCGATATATCGAAGGTCAGACAATTTCTTATCCTATATATATATATATATATATATATATATATATATTATATATATATATATATATATATATATATATATATATATATATATATATATATATATATATATATATATATATATATATATATATATATATATATATATATATATATATATATATATATATATATATATATATATGTGTGTGTGTGTGTGTGTGTGTGTGCGCGCGCGTGAGTGTGAATATGTGTCTTTTAAAATCATGTTTAAAATCAATTTGTTGTTCTTGAAAGAAATTTCTTTTTTATTGGTTTTTTTTATGTCTTTTTTATGTTATTAATGTTTTACACTATCGATCAAGTGTTTTGGGAATTCTTAGTAAAAATTCTGCCAGCTCAAATATTGCATTCAAAGGATTTTGCGTAGTGACTATAGTTATATATCACCACGTACATTAATTAGCATAGAAAATAGCCATGGACGATAGTTAAAGCACTATAGTTTATAAAGTCTTATGAAAATAGCTCAAATGTTTTTCTAAGAAATATTTTACGTCATGAATTATTTAGTCCTTGTTGCTAACGTTACAAACTTTGCTTGATATTCTAGAAAGGGTTAAAAGTACGAAAGTAAAAATATACATTTACTTTCGTATCTAGGTTAACATAAAGAATTTAAAAAAGCGTGATTATAGTGTTACTTGTACAAAGACTTTTACTACTATTTATGAATAATTTAATATAAAAATAACATATGCTTTCTTTCAAAAATATTTTTTTAGCTTCTTTGATCATCATTTGGCAACCTTGTTAAATTGTTTATGTGTGACTCGGAAGGTGTGAAAAATGTCAGATGTAAATCTAAAAGAAGAATCTATACAGACGTTATCGCTTTCTAATTTTGTTATTGATCCCAAAATGTCTTTTGAGGAATTAAGAAAAAAAGCCAGACAATTAGAACACGAAATTGATAATAAACTTGTTGCTTTTAGCAAACTAGCTGCAAGTTATGGTAGTGTAAATGCATCTGTTACCTCGGATGGAGATTCTGACACATCACCATTATTGACTGGAGATCAAAAGTAAGTTTACAATAAGAAATAAACCCAAACAAATGATAGGAAAAAAAAATGTGTTACGACACATAAGGAAAATTAAAATACATTATGTAATCTGTTTTTAAAGCACAATTTTTGGATAATTATTGTGTTTGAGTTATAAGATTATACATTTCCATTCATATAATTTACAATTAGATATAATCCTATATAACACATATAAAGTTTTTCTATATATATTATATATATATATTATATATATAATATATATATATATATATATATATATATATATATATATATATATATAATATATATATATTATATATATATTACCACTCACTGGCAGAGCCCTTTTCAAGGAAGGGGTATATAAAAGAGAAAGGAAGAAGAGAACCCACACAGCCCCAAACCTAATGCACTTCTCTCAGGTGGGCATAGATGGAAGCCTTGAAGAGAGAAATATTAAATTCAGGAGGAAAAATAGATGATAGTATGAAATTCCACAGAATAGAGTTGGCTGGAAAGGAGGCACCACAATGGGCAAGCTTGGGGTTTTCAATACCTACACAAAATTTATGCAAAAGCAAGACACCCCTTGTGCAACATGGGTGATGCAATGGTGGTGGAATGTGAGAAGCTAATTCCCTCAAAACCTGCCATTGTAGTAGTACCTATAGAAAAGAGACTGTGCGCCAATGCCACTTCACAGAGATAGAGAGAGGGTCAAGAGAGTTTGAAAGTAGAGAATAGTTTATTAATCTTTTATCCTTAGACTCGACGTTATCGAGAAGAGAGGAGGAACTAGAGCCCCCCAAATATGAGAATGGTACTCTATACAATGGTGAATAAGACCTTTATATAATTGGAGTAGTAACTCATATCTGAACAGTATTCCTAGTTTATATATATATATATATATATATATATATATATATATATATATATATATATATATATATATATATATATATATATATATATATATATATATATACCAAGGAGTATATTCTAATTGTTAAATTTATTATCCCCTTTGATAAAGTCCATGGTTTCTTACAGGGAGAAGGTGTAAAGTATATTAATTAACCTATTTAAAATTACCCAGACTTAACTGCTATGCTTAATCTTATATACACTCTACTGGTAAAATCAGGAACACTCCCTCTATCTGTTTCCCTAACTTCCTTTGACTTGCACACTTTTAAACTCTGTGTATCGGGTCACATCGGCCATTAGCGACCAGATTCCTGACATTTCCCCAACTCTGGTGGAAATAGGTAGGCCTTTGGCCTTTGCCCACCAGAGGATATATATATATATATTATATATATATATATATATATATATATATATATATATATATTATATATATATATATATATATCTATATATATATAATATATATATATATATATATATATATATATATATATATATGTATATATATTAAAAAATCTTAAGCAATATTAAGTTATATAAATATACAGTATTAGAAAATAGATAGAAACCACATGGATTAAAATTTGCTTTAAATGGTTCATCAAAGATTTAAATTTTAATCATGCAAGTTATTAATGTTCCTGCAGCATTTTAAAATCTATCTATAGATACAGAGCCTATACCTGTGCACAGTACTCAATAGTATAAAAAAAACATTATAGTTTACTTTTCTCCTTATTTTTTATTAGCATTATAGTGTATTACTCCTAAAACTTTCTTAGCTCTTTTCCTAGTTTCAAAATGCTTTTAAATTATTACTCATAATGACACACAAATATTATTCTTTATTCCCTGAAACAAAACCATTTTCTTGATACATTTCATGACTAAAATTCATATTAGAATAACCCAGGTAAAGAACCTTACACTTTTTATTGTAATTCAAAGGTTCTTAAATAAAGGAACCTAAACATATTGAAAACATTTGAGTGTTTTTCGTAGATTTTGAAGAGCTTTGAAAAAGAACACAGCTATTGTCAGAAAAAGATAACTTTCTGTTGACCTACTGGTATTTTAGATCAGTTTGTCAGCTGAGTAAACAGTAGGTATTCTTTAAATAGTAATTAAACTTTAAAACTGTAATTAAAATTTTTTTTTTTATAAAATGGTATTTATTATTGTACTTGTTAGGCTCAAAATTTTGCAATATAAAATTAGTCACCCATCCTGCTATAAAAGAAGGAGTAGAAAGTAGTAATAATAAAAAAAAAAATTTAATCTTTTTTATTATTATTACTATATTATATTACTATATTAGATTGCTTAGTCACAATTTATGTTTAAACAAGAGTATAACATTTATTTTATAATGCTGGTAGGTGAAACTATCACTCTTAGATATTAGTAGAGAAATAAGTAATATAAAGTAAAATGTTTGTGATTTTAATGTGGTTATCAAAGCTCAAAACCAATTATGTATATTTTAATCAAAATTGATATTAATCAAAATTATTATTATTATTATTATTATTATTATTATTATTATTATTATTATTATTATTATTATTATAGGTATGAAACAATTAGCACAGAGCTGGAACAGCTTTTAAGTGCTCTCTCTGAGATTAATGAACGGATGAATAACTCAGCACAAAATTCATTTGAATCAGTTCATACTCTTCAAAGGCATAAAGATATATTACAAGTGAGTTTTTAGTTTTTAAAGTTATGGTATTTAATGATAATTCTTTTTATGATATTGATTAGTGTTTAGGTTTTAGCAAACATTCATTAAATCATTTTTTGTTTTTTTGTTTTTATAGTTTAAATTTAAATTATAGTATAATAATGTTATATTTTGTTAACTTTTTGATAACAGTTAACTACAGCTAGTAGATTAGATTAGTACTGGAAGCTGCAAATTGCTTGTTCATAACCCTTGGATATGAGATGGCCAGTTTATAGTAAATCATGAAGTAATGGAAAGAAGACCTTGAAGAATATATTTGAGGGAACTATTAAGTTGAAACTTGTAGTTAAAACAGTTAAAAGACAGTATATTGAGCACTTATTTAAGAAGTTGTGCATTAATAGATTACTTGAGATATTATTCGTAAATATTGGAAACATTAGGAGGAAAAAAAATAAAAGGAATGAGGGAATTCATTCTAACTGACTGAGGGCTGTGTCCTTTTATAAAAGTAAACTATTGGATTATTATTATTATTATTATTATTATTATTATTATTATTATTATATGAAAGATCAACTTTTAGTAGGCTTTTTTCTTTTTCTCTATTTTTTTTTAAAGGTCTGTTTAGATTGCTTAGGTAGTTGGTAAATATATTTAATAAGCAGAAATATACACCATATTAAAAATGGAATGTAGGTAATTTGAAATGTTCTATTTTGTGACATAGACTTCGTTGATTAATATTTGGCCTTCTAGAGAACTTATACCCAACCATTTGATGTTAAACCTGAAATTAAGAAAAGTTTGTGTCCTTAATTGAGGTAAGGAAGAATTGTTAATAGAGGATAGGAAGAAATGGAATAAACAGACTCATAATAATAATTGAGAAATATTAAGAAGGGATCCTAATCCTAATGGTAGCCCACATTAATAGATAGAAAACCGCCTCCAAGACGTCTTTCGTTGATTATAAACTAGATAAGTGACTTACACACAAAATGTCTTGTCTGGGAAGTCCTTTGAAGCAAATGTTTTCCTCTTCTTCATTTTGAACCTGTTAATCAAGAGGCTCTTTGGGTTTTAATCGAGTCTTTCATTCAATATAGGTGTATTGTTTTGTTTTAATGTAATTAATGTAACAAATAGGGTAATATGTTTGCTTTTAAAATTTCTCATTATTGTGATATGAAGATATTTTTGATATACCAAGATCTGTGATCAATGTTTTCTTGGCTGTCCTTGTGAAGCAAACATTCAGGAATATGTAGAGTTACTAACATAGCTTGACTCGGACATTAAGTTAGTGTAAGTCTGATTAAATGTAACTTCGTTAGGCAGTATAATTTCATAAGAAATGTGCATCACATCTACATTGGGACTTAATAATAATTATAGAAAGGGAAACTATAGAAACTCGTCACCTGGTAATATTAGATCAATTATTATCATTATTTATGGGAGATAATAATAATGATAATTATAGTAAGTGAAACTGTATAGAACATTGTCACCTGGTAATATTAGATCAATTATTATCATTATTTATGGGACATAATGATAATGATAATTATAGTAAGTGGAACTATTTAGAACATTGTCACCTGTAATATTAGATCAATTATTATCATTATTTATGGGACATAATAATAATGATAATTATAGTAAGTGGAACTATTTAGAACATTGTCACCTGTAATATTAGATCAATTATTATCATTATTTTTTCAGGATTACACGAAGGAGTATCAGAGGACAAATAGTACTATAAAATCTCGCAAAGAAAGACAGCAATTATTATCATCTGGAAGAAATGGGACAGAGTTGATGACCGGTTTGTCAAGAAGGGATATGTATTTAAAAGTAAGTACATGTAAATACAATTCAAAAATTTAACTGGCTTCATTTAAACTACTGCCATTGCCTTTCGCCTTAAAACTGTGTACAGGATCCTTCTTACGTGCAGGAATGCACAATGCTGAAGTTCCTGAGTTTGATTACTTAAAAAAAAAAAAACTTTCTATTGAAGCTCATCTTCTGTATTGAAAGTATTAAAAAAAAACATAAATACTAAAGACCATAAAGCAAGCGTCAGCAATTGTTTTAGTTCTAACATCGGTGAAAAAATTTGTCATTCTTGATAAAAATCATTTAATATTATTTTAACAGTTCATGTACTTATATATATATATATATATATATATATATATATATATATATATATATATATATATATATATATATATATATATATATATATATATATATATATATATATATATATATATATATATATATATATATATATATATTGTAGGAGAGTGAGCATTTGGTTAATTCAGAGAGATTGATAGATGAACAAATCAACATTGCTTTAGATACCCGAGATCACCTTAAAACGCAGCGCGAAGCTTTCAAAATGTTACAGACTAAAATGAACGATCTTACAAATAGATTTCCTGTGATTAACACTCTTATGACTAAAATTAACTTCCGGAGGAGGAGAGACGCTTTAGTTCTTGGTTCTGTCATTGGGTTGTGCTTGACTTTCATGATGTGGTGGATTTTGGCTTAAGATTGGGAGAATTGGGAATTGGTTGATGGCATTTTAAACTATTATTGTAAAATGGGACCCACTTCTGATGATTTTAAGGAGAAGAAACAAAAATAATTCCCGTACAGATTAAATATTTTTAATTACAATTTCTCTGAAAGGGGAGGCTGGGGGTATGTACCTCCTCCCAGTTCCTCTACCTCTTCCTGAATACAACGACAGCTGTATTGATTATTCTTAATGATTGTAATCACACTGATTTAGAATATACTTTTTATATATTATTATTATTACTATTATGATTATTATAATTAATATTATTATTTTGCTGCCATATTGTCAGCTGTTATTGTATATATTTATATTTCGTTTAAAATATTGATCAACTTTGTTATATTTTGTGTTATTTAGTTTGTAGTCACAATTTAGCATTTTCTTTAAAAAAAAAAAAAAAAAAAAAAAATTTTTTTTTTTTTTTAAAGTTAATTTAAGAAGTTTATCAATCATTCTTTTTACCTATTTTAGTAATTAAATGAAAAATTGAAGATTTTCTGTTATGAAATTTAATTATTATTATTATTATTATTATTATTATTATTATTATTATTATTATTATAATGGAGACGTATATCTTAGTTAATTTTTCCATTGAAACTTATTTTGAAATGTTTTGCATTGTTTTTGGTCTCTTGATTCTGATATTTGAGAAAATATTTTAATACTTAAAAAAAAAAAAAAAAAAAAAAAAGGAAGATGATCGACGATTTTAATTCTTCAAGTATGTTGATCTATCCAAAAGTTGAGACTGTTCCCAGGTTCTCAGATTTAAAAGTGACTTAAATTCTTTAGAACATTTAAAGAAAAATATTTAAAGTCTATATTAGTAGTAGTAGTAGTTGTGATACTATGAGGTAGGATTTTTTTTTACAGTTTTAGTGAATATGAATTAGACAAGAATTCTTTAGAATATTTAGAATAGTAACAGTAGGATAGTTTTTTTTTTTTTTTTTTTATAAGATGATGATAGATCTGTTTTGCCAAAGATAAGAAATTTGTCATATATGACGAAGCAGATGTTTGGAAGGTCTTGTGTATAAAAGAAAATTTTCTCGCAAAATGGTAATGAACAGTTAGGGTTATTTAAATATAACTAATATTACAGTCAAATAGATACGAAGGCTTATCACAAGAATGATATGGTATGGTTTTATAAAGAAGAAGAAAAAAAAAGAGAGAGAGAGAGAGAAAGATTGCGATATATCGTGTTACTTGATAGTAAAAGGAAAAGTGATTAGTTGTTCACCTTGATTGGAAAATTTGCAACTGGAATGATTACTATTTTACTCCCGAGAGCTACTGAGAAACCTACGTTGGAATATTCAACCAAGATGTTCATCTACATGCTCCAAGGAATAATATAAAACCGATAGTGGCTGTGGTTTAGTGTTTATATATAGTAGTTGTGTGATTTTCTTTAAATTTTAATTTCATATTTTGAAGGCTAAGTTATGTCAGAAATGATAGACCCATGTGGCTTACTGCCCTTTTTTATGTTCGAACTTTATATAGTTTGTTGGGTTGACAAAAATTTTTGTAAGAACTGGGTCGAATTTTGAATGAAATAGGGCTTAGGGCTTTTAATAGCTTGATACATATAGCATATATATTTTCATATAAATATACTTGTAAATTGTATACCAAAACTTTTTAAATTTGTTTATTTATTATGAGAATATTACAGCTGAAATAAGCAGAGAACATAAAGTTTTAGGTGTAAATAGACAGAACAGGTTTAGAACAATAGTTTGGACCTGAACTCCCCCCCCCCACACACACACACAAAATATGACGAATTCCACCCAAAAAAAAATAATTTTTTAAAGGTCATAGTGAAGGAAGTATATTCATACAGATTTTTAATAAATAATTTACTTTTACATATACTGTATGCTTTTTTCTTTAGATTAATGTTAATGATTTTCAGGAATTATTATTTGCATTTCTGCTTTGTATTCCAACCAAGTTTAGGAACTATTTTGATAATTGGGTACCTCCCTTATTTCCTAAATATCCCATAATTCGGGGAAATAATTGAGATTAATTAATAACCAATATTATAGTACTATATATATATATATATATATATATATATATATATATATATATATATATATATATATATATATATATATATATATATATATATATATATATATATATATATATATATATATATATATATATATATATATATATATATATATATATATATATATATATATATATATATATATATATATATATATATATATATATATATATATATATATATATATATATATATATATATATATATATATATATATTTTAAATAAAATTATAACTTTTTTTTTATCTCTCTCTCCCCCTTATATTTTTAAAAATGTATGTTAGTGTTCATCTTAAGTAAACCTATTTTAAATTAGTAATTACATAGTTATTATATATATGTGCAATTACATCTGCAAATTATCCTTCTTTGAGGTTATACTACTAGAGAACTGCGAAGGAAAATGAGTTTCAAGTTTATGCTAAAGACAAAAGGAAAATGAAGATACTGCAAATGGAATTTATTAGAGAGCCAACTTACCAACCATGACGTATCTTTTCTGTAGGTGGAATTTAATTTTTGAGGTGAAAGGTTATTAGAGGGCATGTGTCTTAGTTTTCTAAAATTTCTGCAGTAGATAACGTGGTAAATGTCTTTTAACAGTGAGACACTGATTAAATATTTGATTTTTTAATGTAAAATTGTATTAGAAATCTTTCATGAGAACTGCTTGGACTTGAGTATTTAAAGAAGCTTTGGGTTTGACGTTAGGGTGAATAAATTTTTTTTTTTTTCATCTTTTCGTATTTGGATTATTATCAGAGGTAAAAAAAAATATTTTTAACCAGCACCAAGTCATCTACGGATATCTACTGTAAACCTTTTGTCTTGGGGTGATTTTTACACTGTTGGGTAACGAGGTATCTAATGATAAACCAACATATTATTGGAAGTTAATTTATGCATTTTGGGAGTTTTCCCAATTATAAAACTTTTTTTGTGCGATGTAGCTTCATAATCAAAAGTATTTAAACATCTTAAAAACTAAATCAGTCCCTTAGGTAACCAATGTTAAACTATAGACTAGTATGTCCTTACAATTTTTGTATAGGCTTAGGCTTACGTTACGATGTTGGGCCTTAATATTTATTTACAGTACTTTTTTTTTTTTTTAAATCATTGAAATTTTAATTAAGCTGCTGACGACATCTAGCATTTTGATACATCAAAGATTGTTCGTACATTAGTCGATATTACGAAATTATTTTCACGAACACAACAATTTTTTAAAAATTTTGAAACCGAACTTGAAAATCTAAGTTCTCTCAGCAACGTAAAAATATTTCACATTTTCTGACAATTATAAATTAGAATTTCTAATAATGCCCTTAAAGAAATACAATCAGGCGTGTATTTTTCCAATTCATCAATGGAGGCTCTTCACAAACTCATATTTGAAAAGTAGCAATTTAAGTTTTATTAAATAATTTTATTTAACATATTTAAAATATTTTCACAAGATTTTTGCAGACATTCAATGTTTCTTCTCCCCCCCCCCACTGTAAAAAAAATAAAAACCCTGAAACCACGTCTTATAAGATATACACCATGAAAACTCACTTATACGATGGGCGCAGACGGTGGCCTAAAAATAAGGAAAGTAACTGTACTGAAGTTTAAAAGTACAGAAAAAAAAAGGTTTCTAAATAGGACAAACATTGGTCTCTGTTTTGTTCCATCATTTAACTTTATACTTTCCAATCATCAGTTTTATCTTTCATAAATCTACACAAATTCCTTTTAAATAATACATACAATTTAACATCAAAATAAATAATAGTAATAAAGATAATCAGGATAATAAATATAAAACTCCTCCCTCAAAATTTAATTGAAATAAAATCTTAAATTAAATACCAAATACTTCTGAGCATTTCATTAAAAAAAAAAATATACACAAAATTTTTTAATCTTTTGGGGCCCGCCTGAATAACATCTCCAGACGGGCCCCAACATTTTCTCAAAGATTTTGATTTCGGGAGGTAAACAAAGAGAAAAGAAAGGGAACCAGCGTATAATAACCTGAAAAATACAAAAGAAATAATAATTTGGGATAGATCGATACAATTTTTTTTTACCAATACCTATACTGACTATCTTTAATATTAATAATAAAAAAATTGATACAGAAGATAATGGTACAATAATACTTACTGCTTCGTGTCCCAAAGGGATATTCCCTTTTCACTCTCTGTCTCTTCTGTTTTCTCGTCTCTCTCTCCTTTCATTCCAGATGGTCTTCTGACGATCACGGTAACCGCTTCCCTGCTGCAGGAGATTACAAATTAAGTCAGTCAAAAATTGAGTAAAACAAATTCAAGTAGAAGGATACGAACAACAATCAGATTTCAAATTTCTCCTCAAAAGCTCAAATAGGAAGGATCCATTGAATAATTAATCATCACAGCAATAATAATAATCATAATTAATTAAATAATAATAAAACGAGGACTTACTTGCATTCCACGACTGAAAAAGGGCTTCTGGTCCAAAATCCTCTCATTGTTTTCGACGAGGTTGTACAACTTGTCAGCTAATTGTAATGAGAGAGATTGTAACGACGAGGGTTCAGTCCTGTGCATCACTAAACATGATGTAGGTTCATCCAAGGAAGCCTTTTGAAAAGAATAAAAACAATTTATAATAGGGCTAAGGAGCTAGAGACTACATAATATTTTACAAGTTTTTTTTTTCCAATTTGTAATTAAGTGAGAAAGGGATTAGAAACTAGATCAAAATAGTTTTTCTACACCAAATCCCTACTTTTTAGAATAGAGTTTCTTCTTTTAAATTTTTTTTTTAATCTACCATCAAAATCAGTTTATTTCTTTAATTCTCGAATTTCAAAAACTAATTACCACAAAATAATGTGTAAATCATGCAAGCACCCCACCTATTTTACATGACATTTACTACTTACCATAATTTCTTCATTTATGATCAATTTACTAATAATAGCATGAACCGTTCCATAAGGCAATTCAAACATCTCTGAGAGCGTAACCAAAGAGATGGAATCATAAACGTGGGAATAAGTAAACAAGTATGTTCTAAGGGACTCTTCTTGGATTTTTCGACCTAGCATTAAGCGAACTTTTTCAGCTTCATGGAAAAGATCCCAAACTTTGGCGTTCATTTTATCATTCAACAAAAGCGATCTGTAAACGGAGAAAGTAATAACAAAACATAAGTCACTCTGGGGTCACCAACTTAAGTTAAATAAGTAATAATTTGAAGTTTATTCAAATGTATATCTAAAAACAAGTCATGAAAATACACTTAATCTGGAAATCAGTTCATATTCTATTCTATTTGTTTCACTAACCTGCACAGATTCCAGTTACCGTTTCGCATTGCTTTAGACGCTGCAACAACGTGTTCCCTCATACTTTCTGGTGGTCCAACGAGAGATTGCCTCTCCGAATTCTTTAACTGATGATGGAAGCTCTTCGAAATCATACGGCGACGAGCGTCGAATTCGTGTGCAGCCATGTATGGAATTTCAATCAACATGGCCGAAACGAGATAAACACATTCTAACATCTGTAAAAATAAAATAAATAAACAATTTAATCTACTTGTTATAAACCACTCTAATACACCATCAAACTGAAATGGAGTCTTAAAAAAAACAAAAAAAAAAAAGAGAGAGAGAGAGATAATGATTATTTTATTTTTTTTAAACACCTCTAACAAAATCCCAACTGAAACTTTATCATTTGCCTCTCATGCTGTTTGGATAGATTCAGATCTTAACGAGTTTCTCTAAGATTTTGAGGCATGACGTATCAATTTACCTATTTCAATTGTAGCGAAAAACAACTAAGGGATAGTTAAAAATAAAATTTCTCCATAAAAATTAAAATGTTGTGGTAGTTGACCTTGAACAACTTTTCTTATTGTGAATGACTCCCTATTCCCTTTAAAACGACTCAATATCAATACAAAGTAATTTTAATACATTACCTCAAGATTAATATGTTGATGAAATGGAATTTGCCTCTGTTTCTCCTGTTTCTCTTGCTCTGTTGTGCGCTCGTATTGACGCTAGTAATAAAAAAAAATAAAATATTTATATAAACTTATTTACAAAAAAAAAATCATTAAAATAACATTAAAGTTATCAGTTTTGTAACTTTCTACATTTTAATATCAGTAGAACGAAAGTTTTGATAGCATCATTTAAATTCAAAATATATTAATAAAACTAAAAAAAATTAGTTCCTATGTATTAAACACAAGAAGTTTTAAGTATGACAATATATCCATTACCCTTACCTGTGGAAGTAAACCCTGTGCAAGCAGCTCCTTCGCCCTACCCCCAGACTGAATGTCCAATAAAGCATTATGAGCTTCTTTGACATTACCATGGCGAAAGGCGCAAAGACCTAGTTGGACCATGGTTCTATTGTATAAAATTTGCGTCGGCAAGTCAGAGTGTTGAATAGTTTCCTAAAAATGAAAGAAAAAAAATAATAACCAGCATATTTTAAGATAAGTTTTGAACTTATTACCACTACAGTTTTAAAAAATTTATTTTCAGTATAACAAATGACAAAGGAACAAAATTTTCTATATCAAAAACCTCCCAATTATTATTACCTGCAAGTGAGCCATGAGCATAAGATCTCTCGCTTCATACCATTTATCATGAAGGGACATATGATATATGTGGCAAAGGACGGCCCGTGTTCTCAATCTATCAGTGTTGTCCCTCACGAAGATGTATTTACAAAGGCGATCCATTTCATTCAGTGATGTTACCTCTGCTTCAGGTAATTCTCCCTAACAAACAAAAACAAATTTAGATTTGTAAACACAATAAAATCGTAATTGAATATAATCACATAATACTATTGTATCAGTAACAGAACTTTCTACATTTTAATATCAGTAGAACGAAAGTTTTAAGTAACATCATTTACATTTCGGACCATTCAAATGTTCAGAGATAGCAAACAAGAAAAACAAAATATAAAACAATTACAATTCCTGTGAAAAAAGATGAATCAGAAACAGTGAAATTATATCATGGAGAAATATACAATACTCTATGGACCAATAAACAGCCAGCTCTTTGAAAGTCTAAATTATGGCAGCATATCTATTTTTAATGATATTAAAACTCACCTTAACCTGCTTAGCTGCTTTCTTATCATATTTGTAATAGAGATGTTCAATTTTACGTAAGTATATCCTGCAGATATCCGATGGCATTCCATGTTCTTCCTCATACTGAAGAAGTTTGTCAATAATTTTACAAGTTTGAATCTCATCGCGAAGTCGTACCACGTACTCGTTACTGTGAGCATCGCAAGCCTATATAAAATTAAAATTTCATTAAGTAATTTTGAAGTAAGAATAAATATAAAACTAAAAATATTAAAATGGGGCTTATAAATATATATATATATATATATATATATATATATATATATATATATATATATATATATATATATATATATATATATATATATATATATATATATATTATAAAAGGTACATTTTCAAACATCTCTAATGTGTGGGTTGTAACACTAATCATGTCATTCATATATAAGGACTACTGAAAATCATTTTAATAAACACAGATATGAGTATACAAAAATACTGTACCATTACTACTACAATAATAATAATAAACAAGGTATTGCCCAAAACATTTTTATCTAGGAATCGCACTTGGTACCTTCACCTCATTACATCAAAATTTAACGTATATATATATATATATATATATATATATATATATATATATATATATATATATATATATATATATATATATATATATATATATATATATATATACAAGCCTCATTTATCTGATAACACAGAACTTATTGAAAACTCCACATGTAATTCACATCACATTAGAAAATATCATACACAATTTTTTTAAAAACTGGAAACACCTTAATAATGAACAGTGTAAAATATGGTTTAGCATAACTTCAACCACCATCCTTTTCAAGGTTAAAATGGTGAAATGGATACTAAACCACCAAAAGACAAAACAGGAGAAAACAGAAAAAATAGGTGAATGAAAAGGGTAATGTCACTTGACATAAGAGTAAAAATGACTTAAGGATCCAGTCTCATTTACAAATTAAGGAGTTTGGTGTAGGCCCATAGCTGGGAGGGGGCCAGGACGGGCACTGACCATAATGGAATTATGTTTGCCCATCCCCTGGGGAGTCCTATCAATATTTTAGAAATTAGAAAGCAAAAACAATTGCAAAAAATTATGTAAGCCTTTGAGTTTTTACTTCCTCTTTACTACCTAAGAAGACAATTTGGTCCCCTCTGGAGATACTAATGTTATGTAAAACTTAACTAGTATTTTCAATGTATCTAACTAATATATAAAATACAAGTGAATAGGTGCTAATTAGCTTAAAATATAAAGTTTTTTCACTTCATTTTTTAAGGTGGGGAGATATCACTTGTTTCCAATGGTTCACAAGCAGTTTTTTTTGGATATTAAGAACCTAAACCAGGTGCTAATTTATATTTAGTTTTTATTTTATATTAAGTATTTGAAATTAAATTTGTTCTAACATTTTTTCAACAAAAAATAAATTCTAACAGTTTTTAATAAAGGGGAAAACAATAATATTTTGTCACACAGCAAAGTCGATACATTTCAGAGCAGCAATATTTACAGTGATAATATATATGCTATAGTAGTGTAATACTTGCACATATTTCATAAAGTGAAAATATATTATTATTGTTAATTTTAAGCAAATATTCGGAGGATAACTACCATTTTATCATGCTCATACAAGGGGTAAAGTCCCTTCAAATATTTCTATGAGTATCTCATCTGTAATAAGTGAATTGAAGCGTGGTAGGTGCTACTAAAGTATAAATATATTAGCTAATGTAATTTAATGTTATAAAATTTTGCCTAATGGCAGATTGGCAAAAACATGACTTTTTAAGTAACTTCTGTATGTGATTGGTCAATTGAATTAAATCTATCGATTTTTTTTACGGAGTGATTTGAACTTGGAAGTTTTATCATTTGAATTTTGGGCTAGTAACCTATATCATAATATAGGGCAAGCAAAACTACTGTTCAATTTCATTACTAATTATACTGTATCTATATTTTTTTTTGCTTATAGTCACTGGCTTTTTCTGCCTTTTGTACTCTATATTCGCTTCCCATATACAAGCTCATCAAATCTAAACCTACCTTTGAAAGCAATTATTTTCGCTCAACTTATTTTCATTCAAAATAGTACATAAAACAAGTTAATAAATTTAAAAATGGTTAAAGTACTAAAGATCCTGTTATAAAATCATATAATTAAGCCTATTACACCGAACATGCCTACACCTTATAGCATTATAGCCAGAGAATGAATTTACAAAAATTATCAATACTTTATACCATTGTTGCTTTTCTTCAATATACATTACATTTCCTGTTTATAATTATATTGAACAACTAAATACTAGGTTAGACATAAACCCTGCATATATATATATATATATATATATATATATATATATATATATATATATATATATATATATATATATATATATATATATAAAATTAATATTTCTGCCCATCCTACAAAATCATTTACCCCTTTCAAAGTTTGTACTAGCTACAGGTCTGGTCTGGTGTTGAATATGGACCCCTCTCACCTAGGGCGCGCGCATATATATATATATATATATATATATATATATATATATATATATATATATATATATATATATATATATATATATATATATATATATATATATAATGCTAATTAGTATCCTTTCAAGGATCAAGATGGATTCATATCGTGAATAATAATAATTGGAAAATTCTATAAAGCCGGTATGGGGCCTATTACAGACTTCAGTAATGTATGTAGATAACGGGCCTACCAAACACTTTTCACGATATATATATATATATATATATATATATATATATATATATATATATATATATATATATATATATATATATATATATATATATATATATATATATATATATATATATATATATATATATATATATATAATCCTACCTTTTTCAAGAAAAGAACTTAAATTTCAACAAATATTTAAACGTTAAATTAAGAGCCGACAACACATCCTTACTCTAATGAGTCAAATCAAGGAATAAAATTTTTTTCAAAATGGTCAAACCGTCAACGTCCAACGATGCTAACTTTGAGTTGCTGGTTACTATTTAATAGGCGTGGGCGATAATTTATCGATATTTTCAATGTTTGTATTTTAAGAATTTTAAAAATGTTCAATGTTTTAAATTAAAAAATTATGACAAATAATAATAATAATAATAATAATAATAATAATAATAATAATAATAATGTAAGTACATAAAAGTATCGCCCTTACCCAAACTACTCCCATGCGCCGGTAGCGATTTTTTTTAAACACGAGGTCGGTCGACCACGTGGATATATATATATATATATATATATATATATATATATATATATATATATATATATATATATATATATATATATATATATATATATATATATATATATATATATATATATATATATATATATATATATATATATATATATATATATATATATATATATATATATATATATATATATATATATATATATATATATATATATATATATATATATATATATATATATATCAATATATATATGACAAACTAATTTATTCAAATTGACTATTAAAAACTTGTAAAATCTATTTAAACTGGAATATAAAACTAACTGAACGGTACAACTGATTAATCAATATTCAATCCACAAACTGAATTTAACATAATTGAGGTCTCCCTCTTCAATTGCACCTCCTTAAAAAGGGGTTGGAGTTAGGGAGAGGGGGGGGGGAAAGTAGGGTGAAGGAATCTGGTTTCTTTTTATCCTCTCTTAAACAAATAAACTCATCCCCCAAAACTACATTTTGTGACGTCATTTTTGTACTTCGAATGGGGGAGTACGGAGTAGGGGAATATAGCAATATTGCCATTTACATTTGTAGCCAAAATTACCCTTAAAGAGGAGCTAAAAGCTTAACCATTTCTCGTATCTGATGGTTCAACTGTATATATTTAAGTCTGTTTGTTTATCAAATGATGTATTTTTTTCCGGAAGCATAATATGAACCCCATGACCTTGGATATTGTACCTTGGGCACCAACAATTTTCTCTCTTTGGACCTCTGCATGTTTGGGCATGTATCACTTGTACCAGCAGAAAATGCTCAACACAAAAACAAATGAAGCTTCCTCCTACCAATGTTATGGTTTACTTATCACACGTGACATACGAGCCCCTGTGATCACTCTTCTATTTGATGTTTGTCATATTTACCTCATTCTTTCTACTGTTTTCATATTTTTATTCAATATATATATATATATATATATATATATATATATATATATATATATATATATATATATATATATATATATATATATATATATATATATATATATATATATTATATATACTGTCATATAGAATACAGTAGAAAAAGATACTGTATATTTTAATAATTTTAACATTTTAGTTCTCAAAGAATTTTATTTTTACCAGATATCAAGCCGGATATCCGCCCATTCACATACAGGGTACTCTATTTATTAAACATATTTATTCGAAGCGCCTTGAGCATTCAACTTCTCAAAGTTGTGGTACTACTACTGAAGCTGGAGTACCCATAATCATTCACATAGAGCCAGAGTTGATTAACAGACAGGCAATTAAAATTATTTTCTACCATCAGATCCCTCCCTCCCTGCGAAGTTTTCCATTTTCATTGGTTATTTTAAAAGAGTATATAAATAATTGAACTATATATATATATTAAATCTAGTCTTTACCTACTAACTACTACTATAATGATAATCTCACCCACTTTCTCACCATACTCCTGTAGGTGCTAGCACCTGTCAGCTGTCTCGAACGAGACATGAGTTTCTTAAGCAAGGCAATCAGTTGGTGGCTTGCTAGGCCTATCCCAACACACTCATAATGATAATAATAATAATAATCAATAGTTTACAAAAATTAATGATAAAAAGCACTACTAAAAAGAAAGACCTGGTTTACCTTGAGTAATTTGATGAACTCTTCATCCATCCTTTCGACAATGGTTAAGACACAACCTCGCACTCTGTAAGGCGGTTTCTCTAAGCTCTCACTCTCCTCGGTGATGTGTTCTCCAATTGCCAATTCTGGGGTTATTGCGAGCATATCAAGCAATTCGTCGATCTTTACCAAAATCTTGGGATTAAGAAAAAGGAATTTTAATCATTATTGGTCGCCAATAAACTTACAAGAAATAAAAGTATTTAAAAAAAAATATATATATTTTCTTAAAATAATTTTTCACCTCTTCAGAAAATCATACTAGTAAGCATACATAGAATACCCTATCTCACTTGATAATGGCAATTCTTTGGTATCCTACTAGTAGGATACCAATATACAACAGGATAATAGCAATTCACTAGTATCCTTCTTGTAGAAATGCACAGAGTACCATATTCGATTGGAAAAAGGCAATTCATCAATATCATAAAATTGAACTAAGCTAATAATTATCATATCCAACCAGAAAAGGCAATTCACTGGTACATTATACCTGTCTTAATAGTTCTATTATCTGGAACTATCCAGCTGCTGATAAATAAATTCAGAATCTTTCAATGTTATAACAAGTAATTTACAAAATGAAATTGAACTATAAAACTAATATACCACAAAGTAGAACAAAAGAAAATTTCTTTATAATAAATATTTTAAAAAATGAAAAATTCTTTTCTGTTTCTTGAAGTAGTAATCTTAGAATACAAGAAGTAATCTTAGATATAATATATATATATATATATATATATATATATATATATATATATATATATATATATATATATATATATATATATATATATATATATATATATATATATATATATATATATATATATATAATCTGACAAATCTAAAACTCTACAATAACTGATTTTAAATAAATTAATCACATCTTTCTGAACTGTGTGATAAATAATAGCAGAATAAAAACAAATACATATTCCTTAAGTACATATATTTCAAGAAATGATTCTACTTTTCTAAATAAAAATTTTCGGAAATTTAATGATTATTCTTTAAAAATCTAACTAAGATGTAGAAATGAAAAAGAAACTGCTTTAAATGTATAAATAATTTTTTTTTTAGAAATGAAAATGAAACTGAATTTTTTATTTTTTTTTAAGAAGAGAAAAAGAAAATTAAGTAACTTTTTTTAGAAATGAAAGGAATGGTATTAACTCAAGTAATTTTTTTCAGTTAGAACTTTAAAAAATAAAAGGTATAAATGAATATGATAGCCTATAAAATTTTCCTGCCTTACATATTTGGACTATTATATTTAAAGAAAGAAATTTGATAAGTCTACCTTTCATTTAATAACATTTTTAATTCCTAGTTGAACTAGAGAGCACTGCTTTTAAAGGGTCTAAACAATTCATTTTCAAATAAAAAATATAAACTTTACTCCAAATAATAATTATACAGCTTAATTAAGGAACTGTCTTACAAACTCATTAAAGTTTAGACAAAATAAGGTACAGTATATATTTTAAATAAATTTTTCCTAAAGTGAAGTCAGAATACTCCCTCTTATACCATCTTCAGAAAGAACAAACTACTTCTCCGTTGAGCTCCATAAATCACAAAAAATATTCAAGTAAATTCATTTTTATACAAGATATCAACATGTACACGAATTTCAAAAAGGACTGAAAAATATTGCAAACTAAAAGTAGAATTTAAGAATCACAGAAGACACATAGGTCTATTGTAACTGTCAAAAACTGTCTCAGTCAAATGCTCACCTTCTCCCAGAAGTCAACTTTCATGGGGTCTGAGACTGATGGGTTATAATCATAAATGGACATGATAAGGTTAAACTGAATCTTAATTTGAACAGGCAAGCCTAAGGTATTCTCTTTGGCAATGTTGAACAACTCGTGAAGAAGTTCAATCTGTTCTTTACGGTCTGTTCCTTTCTTTCCACGGGCAGCCATTATTTCCGACAGCTTCTTCACAACAGCTGGTATAGTAACCTCATCATCTTTGCCAAACATTTTAGGCTTTTCCTGAAATATGTAAAAGATCAGAGTAAAAAAAAAAACTACTACATAAATTGTCTTATAAAATGCAAAGAAAGTATCCAAACATTATACTTTAAAAAAGGTAAATGAAGTTAAATAAAGAGTACCATTACAAAGTGTGAAATACCCACCCTTGGTATGGCAGCCTTTTTGCTGACACTTTGCCAACCATCTTTTGTATCATCATCACTCTCTCCTTTTTCTTTCTTTGTCTTCCTCTTATCCCTAATTTTCTCCTTCTTTGTCTTCTCTCCCTCCAAATCATCAACTTTTTTCTTTAAGAACGTCTCTCTTGTTCTATATATATATATATATATATATATATATATATATATATATATATATATATATATATATATATATATATATATATATATATATATATATATATATATATATATATATATCAAAACAGTGCAAATGACTTAAAAATTTAACAATCTACGTGTATATATATAAGTACAGTACCTGCCCTCAATTTTTCTGTCATCTTCTGATGATGACGAAGTCTCATCTGAATCCGAAGGCCAGTCGCTTTCATCAGAGTCCAAATCTGACTCAGATTCGACTACCTTTTTCTCCTCCCTAGAAAATAATAATAATATACTTTTAAATTACAGAAGTTGTGGATTACGACTAAATTCACACTAAAGTATGCTTAAGCAATATTAACAGGACCCTGATTATCAAGGAAAAAAAATTGCCTTGTAAATAAGTGTGGAATTATCTTAGGAATACATATCTTAGAGGCACCCCCTATAAGAACCTTTCAGTATTTTTTTTTGCTATTAGAATTTATGCCAAACTTTACATCTTATTTATAAATACTACTTTACTTACTTTGGAATTGAAGGTTCCTTCTTAAAAGCAGCAGGACCAAGAGGTTCATCATCATCCATTACGCTGTCATCATCATCTTCATCTACTTCATCCTTCTCTACATCTGAATCCTCAGCATCGGGATTCTCTCTGAAAAGGCGTATCTCTTCTTCAAAGTCCCTAGTATACTTTCTCAACTTCTGTCGCAGAGTAGTAAGACTCTTTGCGTTATTCTTAGACATATTCTTTCTGTTAAAAATGAATAAAAAGAGATCAATAACCACATATACACATTTAAATCCAACACAGGATACTAAGAGTAATTCCAAGAAAAACAAAATATGTGAAGAACCAAACCTTCCATCTTTATCCTCCCAGACTTGGTTGATATAGTCTTCTAAATCCACTAAACATCGTAGGAAAAATCCAGGTATTTTCCCTCCTTCCTCTTTCTTAACAACATTCAAGGCTTTTTGGTATGCCTTGCATAGGTCCTCAAAACCTTCAAAATATGAAAGAAATATTAGATCACATCGATTGTGTAAGTTACTTAGGTATAATATTACTATTATTACAATTTACTAATTACAGCCTACACTTACAATATATATATATAGTTTAATATTTCATATTTAAATAAATATTTATACCGTACTTAAACAAGAACAAAAAATACACAAAGATTTATAAATATTACTTGTGAGTAAACTGGACATGTCCCTATTTTTTTTATAGTTTTTTATGTTTTTAATGATGTTATTCAATTCTTCATATCTTTTTTCTTTGGCAGATCGAACAATTCTCTTCTGATCTTCTTCTTCATCGCTAAACTATACAAAAATAAATTAATAATAATAAAAAAATATTTAAATTGATATTATTTTACAGCATTATCTATAACCTAAAACTGTAGTCTCACTGTAACAGGAGTCCTGAAGAGTGGTTTTCAGATGACCCAGTTAACAAAAGTTCAAAATAAAGATAATAAAAAATATAATGAATAAGACATAGAACTCCTATCATGCAAAAAAAATTTTTTGTTCTGTCTTTACAATTTGACTAATAACAATAATTAAAAAGTCTTACTAACAAACTTGTCAGTATCCCATAAGCTAAAAGCAAATAAATATATATATATATATATATATATATATATATATATATATATATATATATATATATATAATATATATATATATATATATATATATATAAAACAAAAAGGAGACAATTATTGATCCAAGTACTTTTCCACCTTCAACTTAACTTTTAATAATTCATAAATTGCTAATTTTTATTTATTTATTTCGCCATCACCCTTCCCACTATAATAATAATAATAATAATTATACTTTAAAAATACTTACAGTAAATGCTGATATTCCAACTGGTTCTTTATTATATTCCTCCGAATCAGAACTTGATTCTGATTCAGAATCAGACATAAAAAATCTTGAAGACATTTTAATATATATTACTATTAAGTTATAACTAAACTAAAAATTCCTGCAATATATATATATATATATATATATATATATATATATATATATATATATATATATATATATATATATATATATATATATATATATATATATAAACTTCAAGAGTTTTTGTTCATTTAGAAGAGAGAAAATTCTCTAGTGAGCTTTTCTCTAGAAATCAAATTTGGGACTTTAGTTATACAAATATGGTTCATTATTACATGCACTACGCTAATATATATTTTATATAATATATATATATATATATATATATATATATATATATATATATATATATATATATTATATATATATATATATAATATGGGAAGATGTAAATAGATTTGTACTTTGTTCTATTCTAAGGTGACCAAGGTCAAAATTCAGCGTAGACTATGATTACGTTGCAAGGCAATAAAATTCGCTGCAACAATTAACACTATTTAATATATCAGAAAAATATGATGCATGATATTTTATTTATTAAACCACTCAAATATTAATGCACAAACAAAATTAGTACCAATTTTATAGAGTATTCTCAAAAACATATATATTCAATGTCGGCTCCACCCGATCTACTTTCAAAATTCACGTAACTGAAAAATACCTCAGAACTGTAATTGCCAGTTAAAAAAGTTTTAAAATAATATTTAAAATAATATTCAAATTATGAAATAAAATAAAATAAATTTAAATTTAGTAAGTTTTGGAGACGAGTTCATTCCAATATGGTTGAAACCTTTAATAAGTAACAAGTTTCGTCTGTAAAATTATATAACTAATCCTGTTTACATTATTATTACAAAAATACAATTTCAATTAAATAAATTCTTGAGATAAGTTCATATATATATATATATATATTATATATATATATATATATATATTATATATATATATATATATATATACTATATATATATATATATATATATATATATATATATATATATATATATATATATATATATATATATATATATATATTGTGAGCATGGGCACATTCATGTGCTCATACTAATTATTCTTTTCTTCCCAATAGAATTGGTGAAGAAAAAAAGGATGTTCAACACCTCGGAAAGAAGAGGGATTTCGACTACAAAATACTAAAAGATAAATAAAATTTATATTTTTAGTAGTCTATTGATTTTTGCTAACTATTGTTTTCCTTTCTTTCTTAGGTTACTAGTATTTACTTCATTAAATAATTTTAAACAAGGATACAAATATTCACTTTATTAAATAATTTTATACAAAGATATAAGTATTTATTTTATTACCATATTTTGATAGATTAAAAAATTAAAATAAAGATACGGTAATACAACAATCTTTGAAGAACAAAAATACCGAAATAAAAAGTATTGCATCCAGAAATCAATAGGACAATACAATACACTAGTTACTTCGTATTGTCTTTATAGTTCATAAATATCTTATAAAGTTTTTGTTAATTTCAGTTCCAAGTCAGGAACTAAAATCAAATTGTTCAATATTTACTAAGTAGGGAGCTGTGTCGATAGCCAGTTCTCCAGTACTACGATTAATTTATAATTCACTCCAACTATAAAGTGACGATGGGTGGTTTCTTTGACAAACAGTCATTAAGGAACATAAATTCAATATACATTACATTTCCAGCTCATATTTTAAATAACTAAATACCAGATAAAAGACGAACCTTGCAAACTTATCTATTTTTTATCATACCATTGAATTTTCTGTTTCTTTTGTTTAATTTTCCTTACTTATTTGTTTCCTATTCATTAACAAACTTCATTTTATAAAATATCTTTAAATTTACTTTTCCAACATTTTTATATAGATTGATAAGAAATAAATTCAAAGTTTCTAAAGGTAATTAAAAAATGCAGCTGAAAAAACTAATTGAAACAATTACCAGTCTATACTTCTTGAAATGAAAAAAAAAATTCCAGCTGGCTGGGTTTCTGCTTCCCTATTAGGCCACAATATGTACTACATACCAAATTCTATATTAATAAGTTAGAAGCTAAAAAGATATCTAACTGTATTATCCATCTAATAAGCCTAATGTCTACACATTATCCCTACTTTAATATTAAAAAAAATAATTCATAGGCTTAATTTGAAGGTTGATTAGGCCCGACAATGGGGCCTATGCTACAAAACCTTCGTCTAAATTAATTTAAAAATAAGCACTAACACTATAACAATTGAAACTGTTAGTTCTTTTTACAGTTTTTGCAAAAGAAACAAAAATTAATAAAAAAAAATCACTCCAAATTACACAATTCAACTATCGTATGGAACATATTTGACCTATAAAAAAAAAAAACGAGAAAAACCACGGTACGAATGGATATGGAAAAAAAAGCGATATATCGACAAATTTAATTTTCGATTATAATTAATTATCGAAAAAAGTATCAATACTCTAACGGAAAATAGAATACCGCAATTTTTTATTTAGCCATATAAAAGACGTTTCGAATATGTATATATGTATACTTAATCGGTTATTTGGTGAAGGGGATCGTCTGTTCTCAATTAAGAGAACTTTGAACTCAAAGGAAGTGAGTCTTCAAATAGGGAGACACCATAATAAAATCACCAAAGAGTCTTGGTCAGACTGTCAGTAATTATATTATGTCGATTTGGGAAGTGGAGTAGAGTAATGATACCTCTTCAAGCATGTTATAACTTTTGGCAATTGTTTAGGTGGGATTTCCTGACCACCCAGAATGGAGAAAGAATTGAAACACCCAGGGCACCCAGATCTTTTGGGAGTGTCGGTGGCTATAATTTTTAGGTAAAGGTGGAGATTGTTTCTGAGTTTCGATTGTTAAAAAATATCGAAAATCGAAAATATCGGAGAAGCCTATCGTAAACAAGAGAGTTGTCAGAGGTACGAGGTACTATTACTAGACATAGACACAATTATTATTACTTACTTTTCTAGCAGAACCTAATTCGACTTATCATAACCTGAACTACCGAAATTGCCGTAAAAAGAGGCCTAACCTACACAAGAATTTGCCGTAAAAGAGACCTAACGTACACAAGAACGTTTGCATGACATAATAGCCTAGGGCTAAGTATAGGCAGGAAAATATCGATTATGATAAAATATCGACATAAAAAATATCGATATAAAAAATATCGAAACTCAGAAACAATCTCCACCTAAGCCTAATTTTTATTTATGTTTTTATTTGAGATATCGATATTTTTTTATTTTTTCTCAAAAATCGATGTTTTTAAAATATCATACATTCCTACATCATACATTAGCCCATATTTTCCCTCTATGATGTAAATATTAAAAGGATGAAATGATGTTATTTATTAAAGTAGCAATCAATATGTAAATGTTAATAAAGGAACAGTGGGCAGCATATAATGTAACTTGTCTTCGAACAAAACAGAAACTAAAATTTACTATAGAATGAACAGTAATTAATTTTACTTTATAATGGATCATTAATGATTTTGATGATTTTCTTTCATCCCCTCCCCCTAAAAAAAATCAAATACAAATCTTCAGTATAAATTATAATTAAAATAAGACAAATTTGAATAATTAATTTAAATGTTACAATTACCTTTGCTGACTTTACTTTTCGAATATATCCTTAAAATTAAAGCGAAGTATTGGAAGAATTCGGACATTTTTCTTTCATGATTTATATTTTCTGGAAAAAAATTTACTATATAAACTACAATCAAAGTCTATGACTACAATGAGACTTGGTTTCCTTTCCTCGCTGTGTGAAATACACATATTGGCAATCTTGTCCAATTTTTTATTCTATAATGATTTCTGAGATATACACCCCTTCTTTTTCTAGTTATAACTTTTTTATTACTTGACCGATCTGGCCCAAATTTCCAAAAGCTGTAGAGGAAGGTTAATTATTATAATATATATATATATATATATATATATATATATATATATATATATATATATATATATATATATATATATATATATATATATATATATATATATATATATATATATATATATATATATATATATATATATATAATGAATAATAATTAATAAATAGTATACTTTTCGTTTCCCTAGTTGAATATCATTTATTTTTCCTTTTGTTTTATATTTGATAATTAATAAATATTTTGATAAAAAAAAAAATTTAGAGATCATTTGAATATTTTACAACTGGCGCCACATGTAAAATCCTGATTTTCTTGCCGAATGTTGGATTGGTCGTTAGCATCAGCGCCATATTTTTTGTTTCATCATTTTCTAATCTCTTTTTAAAGCAAATTATTAAGAAAAAATATTTTTGTGGTGTAAAATTCAGGTTGTAGAAGAACTTTCTTTTCATAAAATTTGTATATAAGTTTTTATGATGCTGTTTATATTATTTTTAATAAATTACTAGAATTTGAGAATGGAAAATCTTGTGTAAATCCTATCGACCTATTAAAACTTCTTGTTTTTATTGGTGTTTCTCATACGTCTGCGAATATCTTGCTTGGTCTAGTAGTTAGAAGAATGTATTTTGTGTATGAAAATAAACTGTTTTAAAGCAAATATTGGTGAAGGAAAATCAATAATTGTATTGAAATATTAATATTATTGAGTTTTTATTAAGTTTCCTATGTAGGCTAATTTCAAAAATATACTGATTCTGAGCCTTAACGTCTGAGTGGCTAATGGGTTGGTCTAATTCCTTAATTAATGTAATAGTCTAGACCAAACCAGTAGCAAATAATATAATTCATTTAATATACGAGAGTTTTTGCATCTTTTATCCAACCTCTGGGGTTTAATCCTATGTTCTTATATCTAGACATTTACATTAACGTAGGCTTAAATGAAATCGGTCCTAATCAGACCAAACTAATTTGCAGTAATATTTATGTGAGAGCAAGAGAATATAAGAACCATATGGGCTTATCAGGACTTCCAATAAAAATTATTCATTATTAGGATTACCTATTTTTTTTTTTTTTTTTTTAATAGATTGTTTATAGGCCTATGGTAATATTAAGCATAGGCCAAGATAGGCCTGCCTCTATATCCAGATATTTGTTACTGAACAAAAAAGACTAGGTAAGAGTGTTCTATCAAGGCTATTCCAGTTGATACGGAGATTGAAAAATACTTTACAGTGGACCGTGGAAGATTAACTAGAGGACATGATAAGAAAATTAAAAAGAAGCCATGCCATCTCGATCTAAGAAAATACTCTTTCAGTAATAGAGTTGCTAATTTTTGGAATGACTTGCCACAAGAGATTGTTGACTGTGATTCTCTTGTCAAATTTAAAAGGGGGCTAGATAGATATATGGATGGTTTAGGTATTGTATAATATAACTTGACTTAGCCAAATTGGTGGGTATATATGAATTTTTAGATCAACAGATCAACCTATGACTAAGCCTAATGGCAGTTTTTTTTGTAGTGGGTGATGGTTTATTATTGCATGTATAATTGGGCTTAATTTTACTTTTATCTTTGCATGAATGAACTGATAACTAGGGATGGGATAGACCTAGTCTTTTGTGCATGTATTAGTATTGTTATTGTTATTATTTGTTTGGACTGGGACAGTCTCGATAGGCCCTTGTGGCTTCTAACTGTCTCTATTTTCCTATGTTCCTATGTTCTTATGTTGATAAACTAAATGTTAACTTTGCCTTTCACTATGAATGGCTTGTCTCAGATTCTAATATTTCCCATCCATGTAATTAGTTTGATTATATTTTTATAGAGTATGTGCAGCGGGGATTCTCCCTTTCGCTGTCCTAAAGGGTGGACTGGGGTTTCAACTCATGGAGGCCAGGAGTTTGACGTGTGGTACGGTTATACACAATGGCTGTTCCTGGCTTGCAACATGGATATACGTTGGATTACTAGCATTAGTCAGTTTTATTTTTTTTTTTATTGTTTTTATATTGTTGATTTTCTATGTTCCTATATGGGTGAAGCATTTCGAAGATTGAAGCCATGGTCAATAGGCCCCTGCTGTCTGACGACCATTAATTTTCTAAAAGACAAGTAAGTATGTGCAGCATGCAGTTTATTTGTTAAACTGTGAAGAAGTAATTTTATAAATTTATATGCAGTTACTAATATTTCAAAGAAATGTTAAAACCAAGATACACAGTCCTAGAAAGCCAAAAATAATCATGTTCTGTATTTTCCTCTATGGATATATATATATATATATATATATATATATATATATATATATATATATATATATATATATATATATATATATATATATATATATATATATATGAAAGAAAGCGTAATATAGAGTAAAGCTTTTAGTTATTTATAAGTTGAGTTGAAATATGTTTTAATTTATTGAAACTATGAATATAAAATAATTAGATATTTATATTAAAAAAAATATTTTGAAGTATGTAATAGGATTTTGGACAGAGAAAGGATGAGACTGGGTAGAGAGTCATGTCTTACCAGCTCTTCTCAGTGGAGGAGGTATGCCATGAGAGAGTTCAAAAGAGCAGTATCCATTATAATAACAATAGTATGGAGAGAGTGTCGCAACGATTTGATCGACAAAAAGATTGGAGAGAGAATTAGTAAGAGTGGAGTTGATTATTACCAAAAGCCCTAGACTCCACTTTTTCAAGAAGAGATGTATGAGTGGAACCACCCCAGATGTGTGAAGCGTACTCCATACAGGGGCGTACCCCTATTGAGAGCAAGCAACTAGGTTGGCGAGAAGAAATTATGAAGGCGCCTCAGAGCATCTAACCTTTTAGAAGCTTGTTTAGGAAGGTAATGTGATCTTTCCAAGAAAGGTTACAAGAAAAAGATACACCAAGAATATTGAGAACAGATGAAGGTTTGAGTTGTGTGTTTTTGAAGAAGATATAGTTATGTGGAAGATTATGTAAAGTGGAAAGATGGAGGAACTG
This sequence comes from Armadillidium nasatum, assembly GCA_009176605.1. NCBI lineage: Eukaryota > Metazoa > Arthropoda > Malacostraca > Isopoda > Armadillidiidae > Armadillidium > Armadillidium nasatum. The sequence goes on along the minus strand of SEYY01011670.1, from coordinate 58,293 downwards.
AGTTTTTGAGGCATTGAAAATAACCATGTTTTTTCTACTCTAGTTTGAAATATGTGAAATATCAGAGGTTACTCCAAGACTACCCTCCTCAAGTCTATTAACTGCTGTTGGGTGGAATGTCTTTCAAATTGAAAGAAGTAATGAAGAGTGGAGTCATCAGTATAGGAATGGATAGGAGATGAAATAAGAAGTAGTAACAGAGGAGGTCATTAATGAAAAGTAGAAAAAGTTGTGGATAAGACAGAACCCAGAGAAAGAACGGTGGCTGTTTACAATATCTATAGAATGACTGGAAAGGAAATTAGAAGATTGCAGAAAGAAGTATAGATATCAAAATGGGGAAGTTTAGAATTCAAAGCTTTGTGCCCGACTCTATCGAAAGCTTTCAATATGTTCAGCACAACCGTGAATATATATATATATATATATATATATATATATATATATATATATATATATATATATATATATATATATATATATATATATATATATATATATATATATATATATATATATATATATATATATATATATATATATATATATATATATATATATATATATATATATATATATATATATATATATATATATATATATATATATATATATATATGGAACTCCAATATTCGTCCCCTCCAGTATTCGTCTTTTCCGATATTCGCCCTGTAATTTTTTTTCAGATATTCGTCGAAAAATCAATATTCGTCCTACCTACGAAAGCCTATAACCTTAAAAATAAAAACTCTTAATAACAATCATTGTTTTTCTCATCCAAAAGGTAAATTTCTTTTTAAAATTTTGTGTGTTTAGCGTTTATGTAGGCCTACACAGTGCGTATTACGTATTATTTATGGCAGTACGCTGTTTAATATGTACTGTAGTTAAATTGTACAGTGTTTGAAATGATTTCGGAGATCGATTCTAGATTGAAATTTTTTTTTTTTTTGTTAAAGAATAGATAGGCAAAATTCGAGGCTGGGAACGAATTAATCCATTTTTAGTTAATTCCTATGGGAAAAAATTATTCGATATTCGTCGTTTTCGATATTCGTCATCCCCTCAGGAACGGATTAATGACGAATATTGGAGTTCCACTGTATATATATATATATATATATATATATATATATATATATATATATATAATATATATATATATATATATATATATATATATATATATATATATATATATATATATATATATATATATATAGGAACCGACCGGGGTTGGAATTTGGCCGGGGCCGGGGTTTCCTAAAATTTGTAGAGAGGTCAAAAGCACTGGAATTTAAGGTTAAGAAAATTAGATATAAGGTTTATTTAATTGTAAGGAAGGAGTAGAATAGCCAACATTCACTTAAATTAATGATTATATGCATTTTCTCAAAAAAAAAAAAAAAAAAAAAATTACAAAAAAAAATAAAAAAAGTTTAAAAAAAAAAAAAAAAAAAAAAAAAAAAATATTCTAATTCATAATAGTGATTCAACAGGTTTACTTAAGTAAGACCCTAAGGTAAAGTTTGAAAAAATATAAGATATAAAATTATCAATTTAAGCCTGTATTTATACATATCATTGTTATTTTATTGCCATGTATCAAACTTGTATCATTTAGCTGCATTATTTAAAAATTATTATTTTGTTTATACTTTCAGTCAATATGGCTAAAAGATCAGCTTCTGCAGTATTTGAATACTTTGCAATGTTTCAGGATAGGCTCGAAATAGCTAAATGTTAACATCTGCAGTCAGAAAATTAGAAGAGAACCTCCGGGTGCTACAAGTAAAAAATTTTCAACCAAATCTTTTTGGAGTATCTAAAATCAAAACACAAAGATGAACATTCACTAGCAGAAAAGAAACAGAAAAAAAAATCTTAATTTTCTTATATTTTGTTTGAAATTTTTTTTTATTATTTGACTGATTGAGCTGAAATTTTCAAAGTATGTGAATTTTTTAACGAAGTTCTGAGTTGATTTCGAGCACTTTTTTTGAGTCTATAACGGTTTGAAACTTATTTGGACCCAAAGTTGAAAAAAATGAATAACTGGATCAAACCACTGGTCCACATGAGCTGAAAATTTAGCTGAATACCTTTGCCCCAATTTCTTGCATTGGTGGTAATAGGTTTTTGATATCACGTCTAGAAAAAAGTTATATAAGCACTTGAAAAAAAATTTGCAAAAATCGTACCCTTCTGGAGGAAAAAATTATTTATAAAAAACGCTACCTACTATTTTCTTTTATTTGTGAATATTGTTTAGAAGAGGGCAGGGCAACAATATTTATTTAGTGCATATTTAAATGCTTTTTGTTTGAAGCGAGATATAGCCTCTCAAACTTTGGGAATTTTTGAAATTTGGCCAAAAATGGACCTTTTTGAAGGCTATATCTCAAAACCAACGAATGTCATCGAATAAAGTACACAGAGGAATTTGTAGCCCCACCCCTCCTCTATACACACCAAAAATAGGAAATGTCATAGTTGTATTTTTTTTTTTTAAAATTTTTTGTCTGAAAAGGTGGATTTTTTTAGTTCAAAAAATTTTTTTTTTCTATAGTTGGTCAGTTTTTGGCTTATAACATTTTTCCTATAACTATGGGAACAAAAGTCTATTAGAGACTTTTGTATCCCATTCAATTTTAAATAAATAATCCAATTTTCAGCTCATTCTAAAAAGTGGTTTGGCACTACCATTCAATTAAAAAAGGGTAAAATTTCAAAAAAAAAAAAAAAAAAAAAAAAAAAACTTTTAACCGTAATAGACTTGGAAAAACGCTAGAAATGGACTTTTCTTACCGGTAAAAAATCTATATAACTGAAAGTTTCAGCAGAATGGGCTGAAAATTTAAAAAAAAAAAAAAAATTTAAGTATAATTTGCCATTTTAACCCCGGCCGGCAACCCCGGTTTTCCCTGATTTTTGGCCGGGGCCCCGGTCGGTTCCTATATATATATATATATATATATATATATATATATATATATATATATATATATATATATATATATATATATATTATAGGGACTGACCAGGGCTGGAATTTTGCTAGGGTTCTGGCTGGGGTTGCCTATAATTTGCAAAGAGGTCAAAAGCACTGAAATTTTAGGTTAAGAAAATTAGATATAATTTTAACTGAGATTTATTTAATTATAAGGAAGGAGTAGAATAGCCAACATTCACTTAAATTAATGATTATAAACATTTTCTCCGAAAAAATTTCAGAAAATTACAGATTTTATATAATGTTTAAAAAAGTACAAAAAATTTTTTTTTTTTAAATTTCATTAATGACCCCTTTATTACTTCATCACCTATCCACTCCTATGGTGGTAATTCCACCCTTCATTACTACTTTCACTTTGAAAGATGCTGTAAGGGGGAGTCCAGTAGATAGTAACAAGAAGAACTCACAGGAGAAATCATAAAAAAAAAAAAAAAAAAGTGGGAGAAGAGACAGAAAGATAAATGATAGTGAGACAGGCAGGAACTATTGAAGAAAGAAAAGAAAGGAAATTTGACTTTGTTCCCTCTTTGAGGGGAGTCTAGATATTAGGTCCTATTCTTATGATATGCTATGTCTATTATATGCTCTTATTTTTTCCATTTGGTTTGGTGGTGGTGTCACATCAAATTAAGTTTTTATTAGATGCAATTCTTTTATGCAGGGTCTGTTTAAGTTTCCAACTACTATGATCTGGCAATTTATTTTAGTATCAGCCCTTCCCTAAGGCCAATCCAATTTTATTGGGCTGAGCTGTGTGGTGAAATAATAGAACAGGATTTTAGCTATAACTATATTATTGAGAATCTCATATCAAAGTAAAAATAGAAAATCATGAATTTAACAGAAATTCCTTTATAATGAAAATAATACTTTATTATGTGTTGGCTTTTTCTAGTTGGGATACAGTAGTCTCTTACTAGAGAAGCACAAATTGTTCCAAATAAAGTTATTAAATTTATATGAAGTGATGTAATTCTTTAATTTTAGTTATTTCCATTTTCGAGTTATCTTGAGACCAAGCATATTAAACATGAAATTAAAATATAATAATAAAAGTTTTTAAGCAAAATAAATTGAATACTTTTAATAATCCCAATTATAATTCATAATCAGGTATAAACCTAATGCTAATCCTGATTCAAAGCAATTTATAAACAGGGCAATACAATAATGTTGATAAAATTTGGTTGAATTTGAAAATAGCTACCTCCTGTGAGTCTGGCTTATAAGCTCCCTTTATATGTTTCCCAACTAAATATCTAGTTTCACCCCAAAATAAAATTGAATATCTCAACACTATTGCATTACCTTTTTACCTAAGACTAGTTAGTTTATGTGCTTATAACAAGTAGTTTTAATCACTTTTCTTGTTTTAAATATACAATGGAAATTCTACAAACAGCAAAATAATCCTTGACATACAAAATTAAAACTTACTTTGGTCTGTAACATTAGTACTAGAGAAATTACTATATATACATTTTCTTATTGAGGTTCTGAATGGGGTAAGTCCTCCAATCGTTGTAGCCTGTTATCCACCAATGCCCTCATGCTTTGGAAAGTGTTAATCAGGTCTTGTCGGATGTGGTTCCTAGGCACAGCATCAAAAAGCAGTTGGTCAGTCCCCTCCTCCAGGGCTTGTACAATGGGAGATAACTGAGAGGACGCTTGTTGTTGGAGAGTATGATGAAGTCCTAAGAGGGGGAAAGCATTTGTAATTATAATTATTGGTGAATCAGGTTTTTGATAATCAGTCCTGATCATTGTGGGTATATTCGTAGTTGAGCCTAAGTATAACCAGATAAAGAAAGGAATCTAGGTTCAAGTTCATGGTTGCTTTTGGCAGATGTAGATGGTCTAGGCTCTGATATTGGAAAAATTATATTAGATGGTCGAAGCTTCAGATTATTTTTGTGAGGGTTTTCCTCATTTTGTGAATTTGATATTGCTTGAGATGTTCATTATTGTGGTACTTGTACTGGTTGGTCCCTGGGTGTTTCCCCCATAAATTGTTGGAATACCCTATGGTACATCTGGATGAAACTTTTCATGAATTCAGCAGTACCATGTAGTATATCAGATTTAATATCAAGGATAAGGGATAGGAATCTTACATGTGGAAGCATTAAATTTTTTTCTTTCCTTTCTCTATGGGTTTGACTGGAAATATGAAAGCTATTTATGGCATAATTGGCCTTCAGTATTTGTTTATTAGTCCACAGATATTGATTGGACTCTAGTTCCATGAATCAATCATAAGTCATTATTTCAAAATCCCACATATGATGAGGATTTAAATCAAGATAGTCCTGCGAATAATGCTGATATGATTCATCGAGGTGTATTAGTCTCTTCTGGTTGAACTGGTACATATCCTTTATGGCCAACAAGAATTAATTCCTCAAAAGAGGTCTGTATAGTTTACTAACAAGTTTACTCAATATTAAATACTTGAAAGAGTTCTGTATGTTGTCAGCACAACAGTCTTACTCACTTGAAATACTCGAAAGAGTTCTGTATAGTTTCAGAACAATTCAATTTCAATTCAGTTAGGTTCTGGTTTTAAATTTCAATCTTATGGACCAATATACATAGACGTGAAATATTCTCAATCCAAGAACATATTTTCACTTTCTATACGAATATATCTTATTACAACTTACGTTGTTTAAAAGTTATCAGTTTACTAATAATTAAATTACACAATATCAACTTTGTATTAATGTTCAGTTGTAGAACAATGAACTTTTCAATTACAGAGCTAAATCAGAATGACTTGACCGGTTTAAAATTTTCTATACTGAATTCTGGCAACCTGGCAAGTTGTTATTTTTTAGCATTAAGACTTTTTCTAGCATTTTCCTTTGGGATTTTCAAGAAAATCCCCTTTTCCCTGGACCTTCTGACATCTTTCCAGATTGCTCTCTTTTGTTTACTTTTCGAATAGAAGCCGCCATTTTCAATTTGAATCATCTTTATTTTTATTTCTTATATTTCATAAATTTTCATGTTTTTCGAATTCAGGGACAAAAATATATATATATTTTTTATTTTTTTTTATTTTATTTTTTTTTTGGGGCCACGGCGGATATATATATATATATATATATATATATATATATATATATATATATATATATATATATATATATATATATATATATATATATATATATATATATTAGATCTATTTCTTTCCTCAATTTATCCATTCTTCACAATTTTTTGGGTGTTTTAAGTTTGAGACCAAATTTTGACTTAATTTTATGTTTCTGTTTGCATTCTTATTTCTTTCATGCCTTATTCTTTGCTTGTTATAATCGGTTTTCTTATCTATCTCAGATTTCTTTGTACAGTTTTCTTTTTTCTCTTCCTAACTTATTGATCTTTACCCTAGACTTAGAATTTTATCTAACTGCTTTATTTTATTAGTTTTTCTTCTTTGCTTTATTTTTGTTTTTTCACAATTTTTCAAGATATCTTTCTTTCAATTATTAAATATTTTACTTGATATATATATTTTTCCTGTTTCTTAAATTATCATAAAATCCTACACCAAAATACCCATTTCCATAATTTAAAGCAATTTTGTCTTCAGGAGGTTCTACTACAACGTGATATCAAAAATCTATTCCCACCAATGCAAGAAATTGGGGCTCAGATAATTCAGTTAACTTTTCAGCTCATGTAGACCAGTGGTTTGACCCAGTTATTCATTTTCTTTCAACTTTAGGTCCAAATAACTTTCAAACCATTATAGACTCAAAAAAAATGCTCGAAATCAACTCAGAACTTCGTGAAAAAATTCACATACCTTGAAAATTTCAGCTCAGTCAGTCAAATAATAAAAAAAAAAAAATCAAACAAAATATAAGAAAATTAAGGTTTTTATCTTTTCTGTTTCTTTTGACCACTCCTTCTCTGCTAGTCAATGTTCATCTTTGTGTTTTGATTTTAGATACTCCAAAAAGATTTGGTTGAAAATTTTTACTTGTGGCATCCGGAGGTTCTCTTCTAATTTTCTGACTGTAAATGTTACATTTAGCTATTTCGAGCCTATCCTGACACATTGTAAAGTACTCCAATACTGCAGAAGCTGATTTTTTAGCCATATTGACTGAGAGTATAAACAAAATAATAATTTTGAAATAATGTAACTTATTGATACAAGTTTGATACATAGCAATAAAATAACAATGATATGTATAAATACAGGTTATATTGATAATTTTATATTTTACATTTTTCAAACTTTACCTTAAGGTCTTACCTAGGTAAACCTGTTGAATCACTATTATGAATTAGAAATTTTTATTTTTTTAATTTTTGTACTTTTTTTAAACTTTTACTATACAAAACTGTAATTTTTTGAATTTTTTTTTTTGAGAAAATGCATATAATCATTAATTTAAGTGAATGTTGGCTATTCTACCCCTTCCTTACAATTAAATAAACCTTATATCTAATTTTCTTAACCTAAAATTTCAGTGCTTTTGACCTTTGACCTTTTGACAATTAAATAAACCTTATATCTAATTTTCTTAACCAAAAATTTCAGTGCTTTTGACCTCTTTACAAATTTTAGGAAACCCCAGCAAAATTCCAGTCCCGGTCGGTCCCTAGGACCAGTCTTTGATGCTATTAAAGGATTTCTTCATCTCTTCAGTATTATTTCTTCCCATATTAATTTTCTAATTGTTAAAAAAATTAAAAAAAAAAAATTCTGGTTCAAAACATGAAAATGTCATGACTCAGTTTTTTGGAAATATCATTTTGTCTCAGTTTCAAAATTTTGGTTTATAGCCTGAAATTTCATGTAGAAAAGATTGGATAATTAAATGTGAATATCCATAGAATGGGGGCGTCTTATCAGCTTCTGCCTAGGAGGAGGAAATCTCCTTCAGCTGTTATCTTTTTCTTCCCATGAACAGCTACTCATGTTTAGTTTTCATTACACTGCAGCAATGTGTGAAATGAATATTATGATTTTTATATATATATATATATATATATATATATATATATATATATATATATATATATATATATATATATATATATATATATATATATATATATATATATATATTATTATTATTTTTTTTTTTTTTTTTTTTTTTTTTTTTTTTTTTTTTTTTTTTTATACATTAAAAAAATTGAAAAACGTTTCAAGATGCCACCCGTTGAAATTCAGTGGTGTGACCATTCCTTTGTTTTACTTGAGTATTTACGACAACTGTATGAGGAAGGAAGGTTTGTTGATGTTGGATTGGAGTGCGAAGGTAGGCAAGTTAAAGCCCACAAAGCCGTTATTTCAGCATGCAGTCCTTATTTAGAGGTAAGGATAAAGTGTTTGGATAGTATGAGGTATATTTGTTCCTTTATTTAAAATGCGATAAATTTATATATTAGTCATTAGGTGATATTAATATATATATATATATATATATATATATATATATATATATATATATATATATATATATATATATATATATATATATATATATATATATATATATATATATATATATATATAAAACAGGGCCTACTGAAAGGTAATCCAGCTCGAAGTCATCTCATTAAATTCAATGGGTATTCCTACACAAGTCTTCGAGCTGTTATAGATTTTATGTACAATGGTAAGTACTTGTTTAAGAGGCTAAAAAAATTTGTTACGAAAGTATGCATCAGAAATTACTTCTTAAAAAGCGAGGGAGGATCAAGAAGGGTAATGAAAGTAATGGAATATAATGAAATTAGAGATTTTTAATAGTTGGGGAGAGAATTTGAATGGAAGGAATATTAAAATAAAAGGCTAAATATTGAAAAAAGTGAGATTTAGAGTGAATTGAAGAGTTTAAAAGAAAATGGAGACAAGAGGAAAATATTTAAAGGGACATGAAAGGGGATGGAGTTATAGAGAAAAGAGATAAAGAAAGAGAGTCAAGTAATAAAGGTAGGAAATTGGGGGGAAAAAATCAAAGCGGGGTTGATTTTGTTGTTGATCTTACAAGAATTGGACTAAATGTATTTGTAGCAGTATTAGAAGAGATGATAAAGGGAGACGATCAGTGGCTCTTGTGGGGATCTTAAGTAGAAGTGATTTATAATAAAAAAAATTTTTGGAAATCAAAAATTCTTATTGTAATAATTATTTATTTATTTTCAGGTAAAGTAATGGTAGAGCAAGAAAATTTAGCCGCATTTTTGAAGTTAGGAAGAGCCCTGCAGGTATTATTATTATTACTACTACTACTATTGTAATTATTATTTAATATGCCAAAAATAATTTATTTTTGGTATTTTTATCTCCAGGTAAGAGGAATATTGGATATTGCTGCTCAGTGTGAAGAAGCTGGATTGACCACACCTGAAGAAACAAAATGTATGTATGTTTAATTTTTGCTCTTTGGAGAAGGGGATAATCTTTAAAATATTAAACATATATATACATATATATATATATATATATATATATATATATATATATATATATATATATATATATATATATATATATATATATATATATATATATATATATATATATATATATATATATATTTTATATATTTCGTTAATTTTTATTTAGAAGTTAGGTAACCTTTATTAGTACTTTAGTTTAAGAATGAGTTGTTATTATTATTGTTTGTTTTTTATTTTGTAGCCAATGCTCAGTATAGTACAACTGTTCAACAGTCTCAAAAGCTTAACCAGTCAAAAGCACTCCAGCAACAGCAACAACAACAACAGCATAGCGCTGATTCTAAGAAATATGCTTTCTTATTGGATAAAGCTCAGCAGCAGAAGAAACCAAGCCATAGAAAAGTGGCTCCAAATATAATAGGTATTACAGTTAATTATTACTTATTATTATTTTTACTATAATTTAAAATATATTTTCTATTCCGAAAATCTAAATAGAAATGATATTGATTTACTTCTATAAATATCTATTAATTTATTTATTTTTTCTAAATACCTGTAGGAAGTGTAGACCAACAGCAACAATCATCTCTCAGTAAAGTTAATGTTGTGCAGGCAGCTCAGCACCAACAGCAAGTAATGAAATTTTTATTTTTATTTTTAGTATTTTGTTTTATTTGAAGTGTTGGAAGGAAGAAAATTGGAAAAAGGAATGACATATGGGAAAATTCATCCTTTTTTTTTTTTTTTTTAAACCGAAGTGAAAAATTTCCCCCAAAAATTTATTGCATTTTAAAAATTTTTAAAAATATATTAGAAGAAATTTTTAAATAAAATTTTATAAATGTATCAAACTTCTAAAGTTAAAAAAAATATTTTTTTTCTTGGGAAATTGTCGTTGATAATATTGATACTGTTACATAGTTAACTTTTTTATTTCATTATTTTAAACATTTTTATGTAGGTTTTACAACAACAACCTCAACAGCAGCCACAACAGCAAGCTCAGCAACAGCAGCAGGAAACTACGACTACTTTAGAAGAACTTCAACAGGCTTTGGCATCCGGTCAGGCTATTCTTCAAACAGCTGATCCCAATGGAGGAGGAGAACAAACACTTCAGATGATGGAAGGACAATGTAAAGAATTAGTCAATAGTTTTTTCATTAAATCTAAGTTTGTAGACTTATAAATCAGGCTGGTTTTGGCACTAATTCTTTAGTCATAATAATAGATAGTAATAATAATAATAAGTTTATTTTTTTAAAACCATTTTTTGGTTTGTAATTTTATTTCCCTGTAAGCCTATTTTTAGTATTTTTAGAATGCTTTTATCTTTTTAACTGGA